>OOFC01009150.1:20606-30998 GCA_900323345.1 Pseudochromis fuscus
GAGGTGGAGAGCACTTACTGTCGGCCCTTCAGTGCAACACATGAATGGAAACCTTTGAATGAGACGCGGCTGGGCTGGTGTGTGTGTTTGTGTGTGTGTGTGTGTGTGTGGGGAGGAGGAGTGTGGGGTGGGGGAGGTGCACTTGACAATACTTGGGGTATAGTACTTGATTGTTTACTCTTGCCTGCTGGGCTGGACTATTGTGCTCTCGAGGGTGTGTGTGTGTGTGTGTGTGCATGCGTACTTGTGCTGACAGTGTATTGTGTGTTGGTGAGTGCATGTGTTTAAGTTTATAGGAGTACAGGAGGGGGAAAAACGTGCAGCACAGTGCTCCTCTGTCGCTCCAGGAAAGTACGTGGGGCTTCACAAAAGACCAGGGGGGGTCTTATGTCGTCCACACAAGCACACGCATGCACACGTAACGCCAGCTGCCGCCCACAGCCCCAGCATTTCTGAATTAATAATACAGAGCCAACCACTCTGGAATAATGGTGACTTACACACACAAAGCTTTGCACCTGTTCACCACTGCTCAACTGGACAGGGTTGGGCTCCACCACACACACACACACATACACACACACACACCCCTTGTTGCCTGTCTGTTGTAGGCAATAGTTAGACAGCTGTGTCTCCTGACCCTCCCCTTCTTTCTCTGATGACAGCTATTCTCATTGACTGATTGGTCCAGCTGCGTTACTCTCCTCCTCTGATAGGACAGTTTTGCATCCAATGAGGCAAAAGAGCAAAATAAAAATTTGAATATGAATGTCAGATTTAAATGGAGAAACCTCAAAGAAATACACTCTTTTTTGTGTCGTTAATATAATATTTATACAACAAGTATTATTTACCCAGGTTACCAAAATTGTTCATAAAAGAAAAGTGTTCTTCTCGAAAAGTGGTGACATTGTAGAGATGATGTGTTGTGGATTTTAATGTAATTTTGATTGTATTTAGAAATGTACATGTAGCATTTTGAAAATTAAATCTATTTAATGTAGATGTCAGTGATGTAAAATAAATAAAGAAATGCATGGTGCCAACGCACAATGCCGTCCAAAAGAGAGAACAGAGAGAGGCAATATACCAGCAATCAGTGCAATTTGATTAGGCTGCTCATTGGCTGTGTGTGCCTTTCCTAATCGCATTGGATCCACTGTATTCTGAACACAAGCAGCATGGCATTCCTAGTGTTATCGGGTGTTTTTGAATGCAAAGGGCTTTTGTTCTGGTTAGCTCAGATTGTATTTTTACCTTCTTGACATGCTAGAAGACATCCAAACACATCAGGTTTTGTGTTTCCAATGGTATGTTATGGTTTGGTACTTCTATGTATTTGTGTGTGGGTGGATGGATGTGTGTGTATGTAGGAGAAATAGACCATGGAACTATCAACAATAATAGGATTTACTATAGACGTAAACCCTCACTGGTCAATAATATCATCATAACCCTCCTGGCAACAGTATGTAACTCTTTTAACTATCGATGCACATGTACATTTGTTATGTTTTCAGCTCAATTGTTATGCCTAAGAAGGTGGTGACAGACTCAAACAAACCCTGAATTAAGTTAATACCAGGATGAAAGTAGCAATAAGCTGTTATAGTCCCAAATACCAAAAACAGAAGCCACCACTATGTGATGTGTAAGAAGAGGAGTTGGTAGTGAACCCGTCCTTATGTACTGTACAGGAGGTCATCCTGGGCCCAGGTGTGTCTCCTGCCACTAATGGTCCTGCTTCACAGGACAGTCCTCTGTAAACAGAAGAGCACAGAGCAGGAGACCAGCAAGCAGGGCAGAGGGGTCATCACAACATCCTTTGAATTTCATCATTAAGTCAGAAAACCTCCCTACACTATCTAAATTTTAACAGCCTCCTTGGGTATTTTTTTCTTTGGTGTTACATGTTTCTTCTTCTTTTCTTTTTTTTCTGAATACAAAGAAAAGATGTTTGATGTTTTGAGTTGAAACAGGTCCTGAGCCCTGCATGAACCTGATAGCAGCAAAATGTGCATCAGAGATCTCACACTTTCTGGTATTTCCTGGTTTCTAATGGCTCATAATTATATAACTTTGCTGTTGGTATTGAACAGAAACTACTGTACATCTGTGAAGCAAAGTGAGAGCCATAGAGAGGCCTTCCAGAGTGTAACAGTGTAAGATATATAGGCCAGTTTCAGAATTAGATGGTGGTGTTTAGTTATCTTGATGTGGTTAGAAGAGTCAAAGCCACAGAAATGACCAACTCGTCAGACTTTGACCTTGAATCTAATTGGTCAAAAATAAGGTGTAGTCAATTATAGTTTAAGAAACAAACAAACAAAAAACACCTTTATTGTAATTAGAGACAGATGAAGTATTTAAAAGTAATAAATTAAGATCGGAGTTGCCTCAGTTAAGTGACCTTCACCCACCCACTGCGTGTATGTGTGTGTGTACATGTGTGTGTGGGTGGGGGGAGGGTGGCTGGGTGGGGGCGTTTAGCTGGGCAGCCAAAGCCTCCTGTCTGGCACAGGTGGTGTTGAGCAGCAGCCCTCCAGCTAAGATGCTAATATGCTAACACCGCAGTAATCCTATGGACCCTGCATCATCCCCGACAACGCACATGAACAAACACTCGTTTATTAACACACATGCACGTATACAGATTTAAGCTCCCTACATACATGCAGAAATACACACATTTCACCAACTGATGCATAACCACATGGCCCCTGTCTTATATCTACTGTATGCATACACACACACACACACACACACACACACACACAGACACATCAGTGCTGTAAAGGGGATTAGGATGAGAGGCATCTTGGCTGCACTGTGTCTGTCAGTCACTCTCCAGCTCTGTGTCAGCATCACAGCAGTAACCACCATGCTCCAGGGAGCCACCACCATCTACTGGACTGTAGTGGTACTGCAGCCAGGGTGATAGGAAAAAAGATTGCAAGACTGTTTAGAAGAAAATTACATTTAAAAAAAAAAATTAGAGGGGTTCTACATCTAATTCAGAAGAAATACTCCAGTAATTGACAATAAAACTCAGTGTATTTTCACTATTGTGGATCTGCAGTATGTTGCCAGGGTGTGTGCGAACGAGTGCATGTGCAAGCACCTCCTTCTGTACCAGCTGGGGGAGCAGAGGGGCACCAGGGCAGCCTGCATGGGTGTGTGTGTGTGTGTGTGTGTGTGTGTGTTTGTGTGCATCCAGCACAGCCTACCAGGAGGCTCTGGCTGTGTGCAGCTGGCTGGGTGAAATCTCCTAGTGGCCCCCAAGGGATGGTCATACTCTCATGGGTTTCCACTCAATCTGGCCGCCCTGTGGCTGCCCTGCCCTGTCCCAGCTCTCTGTCACTGTCACAGCCATACCCACCGAGGCCCTTCTCACTCTCTCGTGCAGTCTCTTACATGTCTCTTTATCAGTCTTCATCTTTTCCATCATCCTTCACTCCTGTATCTTCATCTCTACAGTGCCGTAGCCTCCAAGTAAGTCTCATTCCAGACTGTGCCGTAGGCTTGCTCAATTACTCCAGCACAAAACCTTTAAACCCAACCACAGCCTCAGCTTCAAACTGAATTTAATTCTTTGATTCTTCAAATCTCCCCCCCCCACACACACATACACACATACACACACACCCACCCTCGTCCTTGTCTTGTTACGCAAGTGACAAAAATGCCTTCTGAGCTTTTACAGGGAGCATGCAGCGTCGCTTTTTATGTCAGTGATGGTGACTGTATTTAAAGCAGACACGCACACACTAACACCAGCCCAGCCCCGATGTGGTAATGAGACTAATACACTGTAAGTGGATTGGCTTTGAAGAGCCTGGATTCGCCTTAAGATGTCTGAGCAGACTGGAGTTAGAACTGCTGGGGTCGGGGTCAAGCACGCAGTCGTATCCTCGTAAACACACACATTTGTACAATGGGGCAGACTGTACAGAAAAAGTCTTTGGTTTAGAGTTAATGTTTTTTTTCCTCCTGTCATTGAAACTATCCAGCTCCGTGCAGCATACACTGTTGCTTGCTTCTAGCACTCATAGCACTCATGGACAGACTCTCAGACAGATGTCTTCAAGCGTATTACCGCACAATTCCCCACTTTCTTAACCCCTAGTGTCCTCTGGGTGGTGACCCCCCCCCGCCCACACACACACACACACACACACTCCCCTCACTTCTTTTCCGCATTAGTCGCCTGCCTGATGTTTAGCTAATCTCTGTCCTATCTATTAATGCTTTTACTCAAGTATCGGACGCTAATGCTCACTAACACGCAAAACCCCTCCCCACAGTGTTGTGTCTGGAGGTGTCTTGACCTCTGTCCATAAGGAGATCAGTCAGTCAGTCATTCTAGCTCAAACCCACCCATCAGTGGGACTGCTGCTGTTATGTCACAGTGAAACCCAAACAATGACACTTTGCAGTACACTCAAAGTCTTTACAAAAGTTTTCAGAAGTCAACAGTTATTTTTATTTCATTGTTATATTTTCAATTAATTGGTTTAGATAAAATGGCATGAAAATAGTTGTCTAGTCACACTCTTGGTTTCGCAAATTTGTTATTTATTTTTCACTGTTTCAGCCAAACCCAATTACTGCTCTGAACACAGAATGTGTGCTTATATGTGTGTGTGTGTGTGTGTGGTGTTTTGTGGCCAGACGATACATTCCTCTTTCTGCTGGTGAGCTGCTGTGTATGTGCTGGAACGTGGCAGAAATCCCCCTCCACCCTCTTCCCCGCCTCTCACTACCTCTATACACCACCACCACCCACCACCTCTCCAGCTCCCAGAGTGCCAGTCACACAGCCCCGTCTCTGCACCATCTGCATATCAGCTCCAGCCTCGGCCAAAGCATTAAATTAAATCCCTGTTTGGGTTGATTAACAAATGGCTGGTGAGCTCACATAGTTATGGAGTTATTTATTTAATTGTCATCAAGGCTTTTCCTGCTTTTTTTTTTTCGTCTGTCTCGTTCTCAGCTAAAACGCGACAAACCGGGAGAGCAGAGGTGCGCTGACGTCCTGAAGGAGTGAGTGCGAGACGGAGAGATGGGGAGAGACTGTAAAGTTTGTGCAAGTTTGTGTGTCTCATTTCAGTTTTGCTGGCTGAAGTTCAGCCTTGCCATTTGTACCTGTCTCCTATTTATCTTCTCTGCATTTCTCCTCTCTGATTCTCTCCCCCCTTTTCCCTCTCTGTCCCGAAATGAATAGTTAATCAGTCTCCTAATTGAGTGACAGTTAGCGAGTGCATTGTTGTAATTGTCCAATCAGAAAGCTTGGAACGGACACAGTCACAGCTGATTCATCTCTGCCTCTTACTGCTAAATCCACAAGCTGCAACTGGAGGATGTGCCAACAAGATTTAGTTCTTCTAGAAATTCCAAAATGACTTTTTAAAAGTCTAGTTTGGTTTTTAATGCTTAGTTTGTGCCATATACCAAAAACCTTTAAAAACAATAGGATGGGAAGACACTTGGTGAAAGTTTTCCCCCTGTATCACCCCGTCTCTCGTTGTATTACTGAAACACTCAATGTCACATTGTTATTTAATACTTTTCCAAGAGTACAAGGAAAAAAGAACAGGAAGAAAAGTAGAGTATACAACTAATTAAGACTTCAAATTAAATAGAAGACAGAGCGCTTTAGATGTACTACTCAAGTCTATATTTTGTTTGTGTTTAAATGCACTTCAAAAAGGTTGAAACCCTCTTCTCCTAAACATCCTCTGTTCCTTAGATCCTTCAGATCACCCACGTTCTCCTGTTTTACTGATATCCTGTCGTTCTAACAAGAAACAAGAGACTCCTGTTGTCTTAAGCTCTGTATAGTGTAGTATTTACTAATTGGCCTTAAGGGAAAAGTAAAGTTGTGCAGAAAACTAAATGAAACTGAAGTGAGTAGTCCGAGAGAGATGGTGTGGGAAGGAGACCGGCTGTTCTGTTTTCTCCAGCAGTCCAAACTAGAGACATGTGGCTCCCCAGACAAGCTGTCCAGAGTGGGAGAGCTCGCTGGACTCATTACAGGCAGGGCCAAGACGGGATAGCTTGACAGAACACCATTGGATCATACGGAGAATTGGAACGGTCCGAACAGAATTGTTTTAGTCTGTGTGTGCGTGTGTGTGCGTGTGCGTGCCTGTGTTTGTTTGGAACAGCGCGCGTGGACAACTGTCCATCTCCTCTCTCCGTCTGTGCCACCCCTGGCTGCCCCCTCCCCCGCCCCCCAGTGGACACGAACACACAGAAACGCACACTCACACACACACACACACTCACACACTTGTGTACACGCTGCCTAGGCCTGGCCAGAAGGATCGCTTAAATGTTTTCAGTTGTACTGGACAGCTGAGGGATGAAGTGGCCAACCACAGGCTTCCATTGGTTGGACACCTCATCTAGAAACTGACTCATAGAAATGACTGGACTTGGACCAGCAAGCCAGTCATCACTGCCAGTTTATAATAGTTTTATCAGTTTAACTTTCTCTTTATCTTCATCCACTTTGACAGTCAATCCATCTCTTCCTCCAGTCCAGTTTGAAGTTTTCCAGAGTTCCTGGTTTCCAGATGATGAGTTTCTTTCTTAATTAGTTTTTTTTAAGTTCACAGCAGGAATTGATGGACCTCTGAACTTTTAATTTTTGGAAACTTTCAACTTGTATGATTCATAAATCTTGTGTCTGAGGCAACAATTATAGAAACATCTGTAACAGTACTTTATAATCAAGCTCAGTTTCAAAGGTTTCTAAAAAGTTGAGTCATTACTGCTCTTAAAAACATTGGACATTATAATCCTCAGTACTTATTGCAGTGCTCTTAGATTATTTTACAGCTTTCTATGTTTTTTCTGTAAGATTTGTAGATTTGACTTTCAAAATAATGCATAGAAAACAAAAAATATATAAGAATGCATTGAGTCTGATGATGTTTCACTGATAATAATTGATAAAGTAGTAATTAAAACAACATTCACTCCTGCCCCAGGAAAGCAAAAAACTTGCTGAACTCATAAATGTGAACCTGATTATCTAGTATTGTTTGGTTAGAATTTATTGTCATAGCAATCTCCTTTCCATCCATCCTTTCTATTTATTTATTTATTTATTTATTTATTTATTTTTGCCTTGTTTCTTTATTAATTTTTTCCTTCCTCTTCCTTATGGCTCCTTCCACCCCTCCCATCCAGCCCCTCTCACAGCACTCTGTTTATCAGTAGCAAGTGATCCAAAGAATATGCTTTGTTTCTGAAAGAACAGGAGAAGGAAACGGGAAAGGAGGAGAGAGTGGGTGGATTTGTGAAAAAGAGAAAAATAGAGACTGAGAGAGGAGAGGAGAGGTGTGATTTGGTAGTCCTGCTGACGCACTGGCACCCACCAGCATTTTATCTGTCTGTCTGTGTCTGTCTGCGTCCCTGTGTGGTGGTTCAGATCAAACCGCTCCACCACACACACACACACACACACACGCACCTCCACCACCACCACCAGCACCCAGAGGTACCGGCAGGGCCCGCAGTCGCATGGTTCCATCGACGGAGCAGGTGTTTTTCTGCGATGTGTTAACGAGCACGGCCTGCTGTCATTTCCGCTTTAAATGGATGTCACAAATAGAACACACACACATATACGCTCTGCCTATTCTCCTCTCCCAGCGAATTAGCCCAAACAAGGTGATCAGAGCTGTTACGCGTCAGTTAGGAGCTCTTTCGCGTGCACACATGCATCTTTGTTTATTAGTGCGTCTTCAAAAGGTGTGTGAAAGCGTGCGTGCGCATGTCAAGCAGCGGGCCCGGGTAATTAAACGGGGTTGAGAAGTAGGGAACATTTGTGTCCGTCTGTGGTTTTTATTTCTGTTGCTTCGAATGAGAAAGTGAAATGTTTACACAGCTCCCGGCTTTTCAGAAAGTGTTGTTGATTGTCAGTTTCTTCCATCAGAGCTGTGTGTCTCAGTATTACTTCAGCCGTGTACCCATGTGTGCGCGCGGTTTTCATCCCTGTATTTGTACTCATTGTGCTCGTCCCAACTACGTGTGAATCCGCACACGTGTGCACTTTAATCCGTGTGTGTGTATCCATGCTGTTTCCAGTAAGTGTTATCCGCCTCTGTGGTGTGGAAATGTTTGACACTCGTGTAATCCTGCAGCGGGTCATCTGATAAAGCTGCGGTGCCACCTTAGCGCCAGCCTGTGCCAGCCAGTTGGGTAATGCTCGGCCACCAGCTGCTCAGCAGATGTTATTATTTGTTGCTGCCGTCTAACAAGGGTTATTCTCTATGTGTAATCTTATCTCCTCACCTCACCTCGTCTTATCTCATCTCTTGTACCTTCCTTCTCTTTTGCTAGCGATCAGTGGAATGTGTATACTGGTGTGCATGTGTGTGTGAGAGTGTGTGTGTGTGTGTGTGTGAGTATTTGGTGGAGGGGTCATCACCTCAACACCTGCCCCATGTATCAGCCAGATGATGTTTCTGGCATGGATAGTTTGAATGTTGTGCTGGTAAACATGTTTTTGTCATTTTTTACATGATAATCCGATCTGAATCTGGCAGGCGCTGTGGGAGCCGCAGAGATACTGTGTGTATATCTGTGCTTGTGTAAACACCACAGTGTGTGTGTGTGTGTGTGTGTGTGACATCCTTTGGACAGATGAGAGTTGAGCGGACAGGCTCTTAACTGTCCAGGGAATCAAATCTGTATTTAAATTCACCACAATCGTTATTATTGCTGTTAATACTGCTTTTCACATATCATTATGATTATTATAATCATCATAACCTCTGAGTGCACTGTTGCCCTCAGCATAATCATCACTGCTTCCATCATGATCTGTTCACCGAGTGTCTGATCGGTTGTTTCTGTTTCGCTTCAGGTGAATATATAAAGAACTGGCGACCACGTTATTTCCTGCTGAAGACAGACGGCTCCTTCATCGGCTACAAAGAGAAACCTCAGGATGCAGACCTGCCCTACCCCCTCAATAACTTCTCCGTAGCAAGTACGTGTCAGAACAGCCTGTTGGCACTCCAAACTGTACTGTACCTACATCTTTATTTCACTGTATATATACAACAAAGTCGACTTAAGAATACATCTCTTGACGCTCCGATTTGGAGCCTCTTTTCTGTTTGTACTGGCTTGTCATATTTCAGTTGTCAGCTCCGATTTTATTGCCTTTGCTGTAAAAACATAATAAAATGCTGTAAACCATAAGCTTTTAAATCCTAAAGAGTATACAGGAAGACTAGTAGCCGAGTACCTGCTTCTTTTCCCTACATACTGTACCCGTGTACCCTGCATACTTCTCTGTAGGCTCATAATTAACAGTGATGATGATGATACTGTGACACCTGCTCTAATTAACCCCTGCAGGGAACATTTCAGCTCAGAGAGCAGTGTCTGCAGGTGCAAGGCAGTCGGTGTCTTGCTCTAGGACGCTAGTTGAAGGACATATAATAATCTATGTCTTCTAACCCATTAGGTTTTTGTATCAAACACCTCTGTCACCTTAAGAGATGCTGTTAAATTTTGGTTGTTGGTTCATCACACAGAGCCACGACAACTACTGCACTCATTGCCTGTCAATCATCAGCCTTCACAGCTTTTGGTTAAAGCTTTACAGAATTCACTGAAGGCTCTAATTAACCATTTATCAGTACATCATCTGTCTGCACCTGGTTAACAAGGCTTCACAACATCAGTGGAATGTGTAATTACCCAACTAATGAGGTAACAAGATTAATTTTAATGTCTGTCAGCCTCATCACCGCCATCACCCCATTGTTCATACAGTAAATGGTAATCGACCGTTAAACTTCACAACAGCTTTCAGGCGTAAAATTACAGCCACCCTAACACCGTGTCCTGTAACCTGACATAAGACACAACTGTCCTACTGTACCTACAAGACAGAAAACAAGACAAGTTTGTGAAATACAGACTGACATCACTTTCACTTTTTAAGATACTAAAGTTTTCAATTTGACTCCGTATTATATATATTAAAGTTGATTTTTAAAAGGTTGTTAAAGCCTTTTAAGAATCAGTATTTTCAGCTTTAAAAACTTTAAAAACACAGATTGTGTTCAACTTTTTTCAACTTTTTGTACTTTTTAAATTATTCAAGTTTTTTCAGCTAATTTATATAACAGAAGTGAATGGTTAGCATCTTCAAATCCTGTTATTTAGTTATTTTTTTATTTTTTCTACTTAAAGATGTTCAGCTTTCTTTTATTTTTTATTTGTGTTTTTCAGAATCTTCACTTGTTCCTCAACATTTTCAACTCCTTTATTTAATGTTCATGCTTTTTAATATCAACAGTTTATATTAATGGTTGTGCATTTAAAAAATTGCTTCTTTTTTTTTTTTTTTTTTTTTTTTTTTTT
>OOFC01009160.1:5461-16313 GCA_900323345.1 Pseudochromis fuscus
GCTGTTTTAGATTTATGTGACCTACAAATAATTATACGCTTTACTTTTTATTTAACAAAACAGTTCTTTAGGGCTGCAACTGAGGATTTTCTTCAAGCTAGCAAATCTTGGTTAAAATCTTAGGAAACACTTTTTTTAAATCTAAAAATAATATAAAATACAGAAAAGTAGAAAATCCTCCCGACTGATGATATAATTTAAAACCCATTTTAATTTTTCACTTATACATCTTTCTTTATTTTCCATTCTCTAGAGTCCTTTTACACTCCACATGCAGTACATGAGGATTAGAGTTAAGTGTGGAAACCTAAGAAATGTGTGGTGAGAATAACTTTGAATAATGACATCTTCAGTGAAAAACTAACTCAAAGCAGCCGAGGAAATGTGAGCTTTTCGAAAAGCGTCTGATTGGTTGTTAAGGTGCAGATTTCTGATGACCCAGCAGGCAGGGCCTGGATGAGATTTACGGCATTTTGAAGAGTTAAACAAGATGTTAACATGGAAATATAAACAGAGGCAGTGGACCAGAAAACGAAATGGAGTCTCATTTCCAGAACGTACCACAATGTGATAATTTAGACCAACTGCAGACGGTCACACACTGGGGGCCAGTGTTCGAAACATTTTTGACAAGTTTGGCTTAGCACGCTGCAAAGTTTGACGCTAATGCAGTGCTTCATTTTGTCCCCCCCTCCTCCCGAATGTGTCCTTCTGCACGAGCCTGTCGAAATGTCTTTCTGCAGCAAATACTCTGTGGCCCTCAGTCTCTGGTGAAGCCAAGCTATTGGTGAACCACTCGCTCTACCTAATTTTAGTGTTGTTTATCTCACTGTTATCAAGGCGTCCGTGCTAAAAGGGGTCTAAGGAGCCTTATGTGCAGACCTTATCCCATGTCAACCCATGACTCCAGTATCAGTGTCCTGTTAGATCATTGACCATAGGTATTGAATTCTAATAGGCCTATTGGTGTGTCCTAATGGTCCAAGTATTGAATTATGATATTGGCAAGGGCTGATGGCCTCAGGATTGAATTATGATATTGGTGTGCTGCAGGCTAATGGTTCTTGGTATTGAATTATGATATTGGTGCACTTTGATGGTGTAGGGATTGAATTATGATATGGCTTGCTATCTGCTAATAGCTCACTCTGTGTAATTTTCAATGTCAATCATGGCTTCAGTTGCTAGATCCATAGCTGGCCCTTAGGCTCAATCCATCAGTCACATCAGATAGATACAGACTTCAACCTTTAGCCTCGCTTCTCACTCCGTTATACGTTTGGTTAATATCGCCTTTTTCATTTTCATCTATTCAGTCCATCAAGGAATTTTAATTTCATTATTCTAAAAATAGGCTGAAGTTTTTTCTTTGTCTTTCTTCCCCTGTATTTTTTTGAAAGCTTTTTATTCTCAGAGCCATAAGAAGAAGAAATGGTGTTTTAATAACAAGCCAACACCAGTTTATAGATGTTAGATTAGGTAAAGAGTTTTATTGATTGTCTGGCATTTGTTCAGTGGTCAGTCAGTAACTGTGTGTGGATTTGGCATTTTCACACACACCGCCGTGTGTTATGTGGAGCCTAATGTTTAAGTAATGGAACTGTAATGGCTCTGAATCTAAGCTAACTTAATTTCTGTAAGTGTCCACACCTTTGCAGTGTTTATGTTGAGCTCATTCCCATTTTGGTAGTTTAAAAGCAACCAGAGCTGTGATGGTCTTGCTGCCAGCTCACAGAGTAAATGGACGGCCTGCTTCTGTGTCAGCCCTCTAAAAATAACACAGACTGCTGGCTGGGCTCAGCAGAAAACTACCACCGATTATGATGATTCAACTACCCTGTATTCACAGGTGCGTGTGTGTTGGATGGGGGTGGGTTATGCTTAACAAATTGTTCTCTGCGTTCCATATGGTATTGGATAGTTTACTTTTTTAGTTGTGTTGTAGGCTGGTAAAACTTTGCTGAAGTCAGAAGAAAGAAAACAGTCTTTCTAATAAAGTCAGTGAACCTAAGTCAATGCTCGTCGCACCAGTTTAAATTGTAGCAGACCTGAAATTAAATAGTTCTAACGACCCCGTTATTATTACTGCACACGATCAGCCTGGTGCCTGATTAAAACTTACACAGAGCTGGTCCGTGGCTTTGTCTGCCTGAACATGGGAAATTCAATACACACGATCTCCTATATCTGTTAAATTCATTGATTCATCCTCAGACGGTCCCTTAACCTCCCCCTGACCTTTGACCTGAGCAGCTGTCAGACTGGAGCCAAGAGTTCAGGGATGGTGTGACCCCGACGACCTCGGCGTGACCTGGGCTGTCTGACTGGTCTAACCTTTTAGAGCTAACAGATGATGACTTTACCATCTGTCTTGCCTTTAACAGGTCTAGCCTCCTTGAACTTGAACTTGTTTGGACATGGAAGGACAGGGGGGGAAAAAATAGAAAACTGGCTCAAAATGTGCCCAGACTGCTTCCCTACACTGCTGTATTGGTTTTATTTTCTAAAGCTAAATGAACAAATGTGAAATCATAAGTTTGGAACTTTATTTACTAGCTTGTGCTTAATTTGTGTGCTCCAGATTGATTTGGAGAAGTCTCTGTGTGCGCCTGTTTAAAGGCATAAAATTGGATGTATGTTGCTAAGCGCTCAAGCCTGCTGTTTCGTTTTTTTTAAAAGTGAGAGTTGTCCTCTTGAGGAAGGGGGGAAGGGACTATGTGTTTAGTAGACACAGGCTCATCCGCTGACTGCTGTCTGACCCTGAGTTCAGCGGTACGGTTATTAATAGGCCCAGAGGCCTCAACTTCCAGGAGGCCCTCTGATCAGCTCCAGATGTGGAATGAGAGAGGACAAATCTACGTTAGCCTATCCATGTTTCACATGAAGCAGAAAGTAGGGAGATAGGCATTTGGCGAGACTGATAAAGAGTGAGTGAGGGAGGGAGGAAGGGAGGGACAGGAGACCTTTCCACAGCAGGAGTGTGTTTTGCGAGTCTTTGTTTTCATGTGTGTGTGTTTTTTCGTTTATTACACTCTCTGCCCTCAGACCAAAAGACCATAAAAACGTATGGCATCACCATGGCGACCATAATAACTACCTATAAAACAGCGTGTAAACTGTGAAATAAGACAAACAGACCAGAACAGCCCTGACTGGCTGGCTGGCTGACTGAATGGCTGCCTTCCGCCATAAAACTATTTGAGAGCCAGACTGAAGGAATGCCTCGGAGGCTGCTGTGGCTGTCACGACACATGAAAGGATTAGGCTCTGTGTTTTATCTCCTCTTTATCTGATGGTAATGGATAAGCTGAGTGTAGCCTATCATCTGACGCTTGGGCCGGGGGTTTGATGTTTTAGTAGGGTGACGGTTTGTTGAGTTGACCGCTTTGGTCTATTGATTGCTGTTTGATGGTTTTGATATGTAGGCTGTGTGGAACAGGTCAAGTCTTTTATGCAGTGAAGGCTCCAAATAGCTTTTAGCTGTCCTTCACTCCCCCCATTACTCTAGTGGTTCGTTTGATGTTTGGATCAATCAATAGAAAGAGCCTGAGCTCTTACACATGCTCCATCCTACTTCCCACTGAGCTCAATTCCTCTTCCTTCATTGTGCGGCCTTTATATCACATTCTCTCAACACAGAATAAATGATATAATTACAACCCATTACTTAGCCTAACGCAAGCTAATTATTCTGTCATTACTGTAAGGATTAGCTATGCTCATTCTCTCGTTCTCACTGTGTTTCTCTGCCTTTGCCTCTCAAAAGTCATGCAAGCAGAGCAGAAAACTCTTACTCATAAAGGCTGAGTAAGACTAAGCCCCGGGACATGTTCTGTTGACGTTGATCGTATAGACCATGGGTGTCAAACTCAGTCAGAAGGCTAGGCCACGCTGGAAAGTAGTGACAGCACGGACCGGACACATTAAACCATGTAGACCTAAAGATACGCTGAACCCAGCGGGGCATTTTGATATATGCTTTTAATTTATGCGTGGAACCGAACATGCTGCTTTTACAGGCTACGGCACAACTCATGCTGATGTGTCATCAGGCGTCTAGAAAATTACTGGATACAGCAGATAGACGAGGCTAAATTAAAATGTGGAAAAAGGGCATCATGCAGAGCGGGGATTTAATGTACCAAAGGCACATGAGAGTGATGCACACCTTTCTCACTGTCCTGTAACTGTGCCAACAGCATGAAGCTGCTCGTCGTCCTTATAAGGAAGTCTGAGTGAATTACAGCAAATCAAAGAGTCTAACGGATTGAGACCAGATCAAATTTTAACTAAATTAGAGCAACTTTGAACACTGCCCCATTGTCGGGGGTCACAGGTTTTCTGGGCTAGAAAAGATGACTCGTGTGGAAAAGACTTTGGAGTGTAGGAATGTGTGGATGTCTACAACATGACATTGCTAGCCTGCACCTGTGACTCTGTCATTATCCACCTATAGTTGCTTGTGGGGGCGTTTGATGTCACATAAACTAATAGCAGAAATGTAAGTTGCCTACAAAAAAAAAAAAATAAAAACACTTTTGTGCCTCAGGCTTGTATATGTGCTACAGGGCCCGGAGAGCTCCACTCTTCTTCCAGACTTGATTAATCCCTATCGCCCCTCTCCATGATCGCAGTTTCCATTTTTTAGTCCGTATCTGTGCACTCATCCCCTCCCCAATCTCCTCTCACTGGCACAGAATGGCTTCCTGGCAGAATGGAGGCATTAATTCAGGGATGAGAGGTGTGATACTCTCTCCCTCTCTCTCTCCCCCTCTCCCTCTCTCTCTCTGTGTCTCTCTCTCCCACTCTCTATCAGTGCTGTGTTTGTAATGCGTGGCCTTTATCGTAGCTGAAACAGCTCACTACCCTCTGATCCTATCTCAGATCTCAATATCCTAGCCGTTCCACCCTGTAAACGCAGGGATGAAAAATCTTGCCCTTTCACCAATGCATTACACCCTAGCATATCGCCATACCCCTCTCCTCCCATTGCACACTCCACACCACTCACCCTTTGTGACACAGGCCTCCAGCTAAATTCGAACTCTGCAAAATGAGACCAAGTGAGCTGCACTTCCTCCATGCCAGAAACCATCTTAGTCTCATTATATTTGTATTTAGGCTCAGGCCGGGCCTCTGAATCCCCTTGTCAGACAATAGGTCAGGCAAAATAATGACTAGCTCTCAGTAAGCTTCAGGAGAGTTAAGGCTTGGATGTTGGGGAGATAAAACAACAACCAGTCTCTCAGCAGAGAAACATGGATCAATACAAACGAAGCTGCGGTGTAAAAAGGCTGTTTTTGATCCAGGCTTGCGTCAGTCTTGACAGCTCCTGTGCTGTTGGTAGATATGGATCTGTGTTCAAAAAAAGGAGCAAAACGCTCAGGGACCACAAGCGTCTTGTTAGACTGTGGAGAGTGTTAGGCTGACCCCCGCCCCCAACTGCTCTGCACACAAACACAGACGCGCACACAGTTGCACAAACACACGTACGCTCAAATACAAAAAAAAAGTCTTCAGACCTCAGTTGTCACAGTGAAAGTATTGTGTTAGGTTGTGGTAAAGAAAACTTTGTGGCTTTCACTCCAGTGGGTGAGAGGAAGAGCAAAAAACGGAGATTCAGGAGGATATGACCTGCGTCTTCAAACCCTGTGTGGTTTTTGAAAACAGCATCTGCTGGCACATTTAAAGTTGTGCACCCTGCTATGTCAAAGGTAGGAAGGCAGACAGGCAGCCAGGATTGCAGTCTCTTATCTGTGCTGCTGTTGTGCTGTGTTTTGAGGGGGCGTGCCTGTGATCTGTGATCATGTACCGTGTCGTTGTAGCAAGCGTGGCTGTCGCTCCTGACTGAGCCGCCACCCCACGACTCCACCCCCACACACAGTAGGTTTGGCATACAGAACAGTCAGCCACATAGGAGGTGGAACGCTGTGCTGGGAGATGGAGGGGGAGTTTGAAAGGTAGGCCTCGTAGATTTGAGATAAGACATCTTTCCAGACGCCTTTACTGTTTACTATCATAACCACATAACAGCCTCAGACATGTCAGAGATAAAAGGAAAGATTAGTTACTGCGCTGGCAGGACAGAAATCTTCATCTCTTAAACATCTGTGTCATGTTGCCAAGTACAGAGGCTGTAAAAGGCTCCTCACTTTGTAATGAACACAGGAAAGCTAATATTTATTTTTAAATATTAGCCTCTTCTGTAGTGTGACTAATATAGTGTTAATATTACTGAGAAGAAGTGGATGTGTTTTTGTCTGTCTCTTTCTACGCCTGGCTCGAATTCAAGGGTGGTACTCCATTAGATTAATGTGTAAAACATGCACTGAATGTGGAGCAGTTAACCTACATGGTGTTTGGACTAAAGGAGTAGTGGCAGACTACTTGGCATGTGCGACTGCAGACTACGTGTAAACAAAGTGTTTCTAGCAGTTACCGTCCCAATTATTCTACAGAGAGTGAGATCTGAAGCAAATCCTTGTGTGGTGTTCTCTCCTCGCCGTGCACTCCTGGTCACCACGGCGGTACAGACGGCAGCTGCAGATTGACTTGGTACTGTGTACATAACAATAACTTTGTTGTCATTCCACCAGACTATCTGTCTCGGCATCGCCGGAGCGTGAGGGTGTAAGGAATTCCACAAAGTTTTGATACCTCAATTAAAGTGCGTCTGTCTCGTGTTATCTCATTTAGTCTGTAGTCAATATGATTGGCATAATCAGACATGCCTGATTGGGGCCTCCCATTTAATTAATCAGTCTCACTGTATCATCACCTGTGGCTCATTAGAGTAATTAGAGCGAATTAGTCAGATAGAAGGCCTCTTTCTGCCTGCAGACGAGTGGAAGGAATTTCATTAGGAGAGATGAACACACATACATACACCTTGGGTCTGATGGCCATTGGTAATAGGATTTGTTTACCCGTGACTGTTATCAGTGATTAGTATTATTACCACAGCAGTAGGATGGAGAGATGCTCATTTCCGTCTGGCCCAACCTCCCCTTCTAGCTGCGAACATGGCGCACCATGCCAGATTTTCGCTGGGCGAACATGGTAGCAGACTTCCTATTTTCAAACAGAGTTCAAAACAATGTGGAAAGACTGGGCTCCCCAAGTTACTGCAGCGGCCTGTCTGTGCATTCATGTGAGAGCACACGCGTGTGGAGCAGTGTGCAAGAGGCTTCTTGGCCAAGTCGGTGTTGAAGTCTCTCTAGGGAGTGTTGGCAATCTGTTCCAATCGTCTTTACAGCTGACCAGACGACCAAATGAACCAGGACAGGGACTGCTGCTGTGGGCCAGTCCAGCCAAGCCAAGCAGGGCTGTTATAGCAATCACACAGACATTACAGCCCACTTAATGCTCCCCTGCACACACCATATTCCATCCTCTGCTAAACTAGACAGTGCAGTCCTAACCAGCCGTAGTTAGATTTTAAAAATAGTGCCGGATTTAATGTGAATGGGTAAATGAATTAATACACCAGCAAATTAAACTGTTTTCAGACTGGAAAAGTTAGACGTTTCAAAGTCAGTCCAAGAAGATTCGGAGAGCGTTAAACTCAGAGACTGAACCTTGAGGCCCAAACACAGTGGACGCGACTTTTTCATGCATTTTGTTCGGGGCTCCGTGGTGCACTGCAGGCGCAGCACTGAACTATCAACACAAGCAACTCAAGTATTTACAGTGGCTAGGCCAATTAATTTTATTTTTATCACTGCCTTAGTCCTGTAATGTAAAATATGCACTCCCTCAGTTTACATGCTTTTGCAGTTTCTAATTAGTGTTTCCTCACTAGTGTTTTGGCTGCTTGTCAGATGAATTTGTAAGGTTTATTAAACTAATTTGATGTCAATCATTGATATCAAACATGATAGAAAGAAAATCCCAGTGGTATGCCAGATGGCCTGAACCCCTGTAGAGCAGCTGCTCTACAGGGGTTCAGTACTCTCCTTCAAAAGTTTGGAGCTTGATAAATTTTAATAAAATTGCTAAACTGACATGTCTCCTAGTGGGTGCATTGGACATGCCCACTTACTGTATTAAAGATGTATGGATAGTGATTTTAAGTCTTATCCTGACACTGTTTTCCAGTATTCTGCACGCCTGTTTGTCCTGCTACTCTTTTTGTTCAAAATGAAACATGCCAAGGCCTTGCCCACTTCTTTTGGCCAGTCTGTATTCTGCGCTGAGACTGAGATAGATAGTGACAGATGTCACTATTCAGGTCATTATAAAAATGAGGGGTCTTCATCTTTCTATTTAGCCATCTATTAATCTAGCTATAAGCTATCTTTAGTCACGACAGTAATATAAACTGCAAAGTGTGCTCTAGCAAGGATCAGGTGGCTGGACCTATTGGGCACTGACAGTCCTCACTGCAAAGAATTCAAACAGTTTGAATTTGGTTATAAATCAGTGTACGTGTTGGAATGCATATCAGCCTCTTTCCAGGCTCGGCCAACCAGTTATATTCCAATATAAATATATATCACCTGATGAGGAAACCATAGACGGTATAGAAATAGACAAAGCAACCAGGTCTCAACAATGAGACCAATGCGGAAGTGAAAAAAAAACATGCAGTACTCCAGATGGCCAGTAGAGGCCGGCTCCAAAAAACTCACTAAAGTAGTCACTTTCAATCATGAAATAGTTGGTCAATACATTTTTTTCCAGGTCATTGTGATGTCATAAAGTTGAGTCTTGTAATCAGTGATCTTGTGATCCATCTGAAATATATATATATAAAAAAACCCTCCTTCACAAAGGCTTCAAAAACAGGAAGATTTAGTGGGGTGGTTAGTTTTATCGACAGGTCTGGTCTCCAATGAGACCAGCACTGAATTGGAGTCTCATACATGTTGGGCAGTGACCTCAGGTTCAAGGGTTAGACCCGCCTGTTCAATCCTCCCTTTATATCCAAATATGGTCATTTCTGGCTCTAAACAACCAACATGGCGGTGTTTAGAAGACAGTCTCCTAGCTTAAAAGTGCAGGTCCACATACCAATGGGTGACTTCACGTTAGCTTGATCCATTCTATATACAGTCTGTGGAGGAAACAGATAGCATGTTACTGTCACTTTAAATGTTCAGAAGAAGTGTAGAAAGTCACACACTTAATCACTGTAGATATTTGAAACAAAGAACTAAAATGTACAAAAAAACTGCATCTCCAGTGTGCTTTTAGCTTCAGTCTGCAACTTTGTAACATCCAAATGGATCGCAGTCAAGTAAGTTTTATTTTGGTAAGAAACCAATGGTTTACAAAAACAGCATTCAGCAGAGAAAACACCCAACCTTATTTGTTCAGTATTTCACTCAAGGCACTTAAACGTGACAGCCTATCATGCTGCAATAATATGTGGCTTAAAATGGAAAAAGTAACAGTCTCCTAATGGTCGGTAAGATTTGATGTGTGTGAACAACAGACAGGCAGCAGGGATTGTGCACTTTTGGATGTTACGCTCTATCAGCAAGATGAGTGTAAAGTCTGCCTGTGTCTGCTGATGTGGGCACACAGTTTGCTGCATAGTCAAAACCTGACTGAGGGTCTGTGGGTCCCTTTTTTTTTTTTTTTTTTTTTTTTCAAACTAAGACCATGCCCATAATTACTTGCCCACTTGGCATTGAATCAATCCTCTTTCATGTGTGATGTGTTTATTTAGCTTAGCAGTGAGAATTTTTTTTTTTTTTGGAATGGGGATTTGGTAACACATTGGGATATTTGCAGGGTATTGGAAAGGGATTGGACTGAATCAAGGGCGTCAGGGATTGGCACGTGACCTAAGGCAGAAACTGAGGGGAGGATTGTGGTTGTTTCAGTTTTGTTCAAAACAGATCGTATTGATCGGAGCTGTACATTTACTTTTAAAAAGAAAGTTGTGATGTTGTGTGAAGGTTATATCCTCTATAAACACGAAATCAAGATAAGAGGAAAAATATACTAAAGCAGAACAATAGTACTGACTTTAATTGGTGTTGATACTTTTTCAAAGAATCTTCAAGCTGATGCACTTTAAGATCAAAAACCTTTTCTCTGTAGGTTGTCTGCGGTGTTTTACATCTGCAGAGGGAGTTTTCATATATATTTTTTAAATTTATTCCTAGTGTTTAATGGCACAGCTGGGATGATTAACAGCATTATCTCTGTTCTTTGGGGATATACTTAAATTCATCCTGGTTGCTGCTTACGCCTTGTGAATTCAGATCAGGCTTTAAAATAAAATTGTACTCTGAGTTATTATAGATCGGGATGATTGTTGGTGATCTTCTCACCACCCAGAAAAGTAAGCCTTAAGGCCTAATACATCATATCATAGTCATATTGTGATTAATATCTGCTAAGTTTGATGCCAGTATGTTGAACCAACTGGGCCCTGTATCCTTGTTCCTGTAGCTAATCTTTACCAATATAATAATTACACCTCTATTCATGAAGTAGAGCATTCAGTTTTTGACAATTAATTTAACATGATTAAAATTTATTAGGTTCCTCCTTTCATCAAGCGTTGCACAAGCTTCTGCGCACGCTCGAATTCACTAACAGATAGTGCAGCTGCTCCATGGCCATGGGCAGACAGGCTGCTACATCAACTGCTCCATGGGCAGTGAGAGCAAGATGGCATGTAAGCAAGTGAGCAGTTTTTTCTTTTTTTTTTCCCCCCTTTACAAACATCCTGTGCTACTGCGTAAAATCCATTGCAGAGGACAGTCAACCAAGTCCATTTGTTATATATTTTTTATTGTATGTGGACAAAACGAGATCACGGCTGGTCAGGGAATTAAACTTAATGCTGATGGGGGAAAAATCTCCTAATTAGTACTTGATCACACCATTTCTTTAG
>OOFC01009161.1:1511-17959 GCA_900323345.1 Pseudochromis fuscus
CCCACAGAATACATTCAACAAAATTGAACATTGCTACGACATCTCACTGTGATTTACTCGGTGAACTCTTGGATTAAAATGCTCCACTCAGAGGAATGTTCCTGAGGTTAAGCTAAAACTGAGGGCAGCGGGGCAGGACGCCATGCATTACTGCTTTGTTTGAAAGAAATGACAATAGCTTGTCTCCTGTTTGAATGGAAGCTAATCGGTTTCTAAACAGTGCTGGTTGCAGAGTGGCGAGGGGCTTGTTGTCAGGGGAAGATGAAGGAGACAAGCTGTTTACTGGGAGTTGAACCAGTGGCAGGTAAATCCACTGTGAAGGAAACCATTTATCTTTGTAAAAGCCGGCCTGCAACAGATTGACCGGGGGCCTCGATGAGCGGTCGTCAGTCTGCTGATGCGCAGAAGTTTTCCTCTGATGTGAAAGAAATGAACTGAGTTTGGATATTTTGTTTAGAGACGTGAAACCCTTTAAGGCCAGAGGGTACTTTTGACTAGTGGCATTCTATAAAATACATTTTCCACATTAATCTCGAGACATTTCTTTTCGTTTTTTAGTCCCAGCAGTTTATTTAGACCACACCACACCAGTTGTTCAGTCATTAAATGGTATGCAAGTGTGTTGTAATGCACCTTTTCATATTTACCTGAATGAATGTGGCCAGCAGCACGCAGCTCATCTCCTGCTGGAGGATGACCTTGTTGTGAGAGTTGTTGTAGCAGGCTGAGATGAGGGAGGGAAAGAGCACTCTGATGAGGCGTGGGTGGCTGAAGTACTGGAAGGGCAGCTGACACAGTTTCTGCAACACGCTGGGCTGGCGGCCAGACTGCACTATCACCTGGAACACACAGGGAGCAGAGCCAGTCAGTCACTAAGCCAGTCAGGCGGCCAGTCAGTGGCACTGCCTGTTGTAAATCACCGCCCCGTGCCCCTCCCACATGTAAATCTGCCACTAAAACAACACACAAACAGCCATTAGGAGGAGACCTGGGGGGCACAGCCTCCCACCACACAAATTACAGGCTATAAAACACAATGATGGGATGTTTTGTTGCAAAACAGCAAAAACTAGAGCTGCTGTAACATAAGAGGGAAAATTGAGAAATGTGAGCTGATGTCATCATTAGTGGTTTATAAAAAAAAAAGAAAAGAAAAAACCTTCACTTTCAAGTTTTGCTCCATAAGTAACAACAGAGCACAGGAGTGAAGCTCAGGGTGAGAGGGCATTCACGGGGTATGAAGGGGTGGGGTGGCGGGTGAAAGGCAGGGTGAGCAAACCTCGACTAACTGTGTGGCCACCCCCACTTTAAGAAATGAGCAATACCATTAATGGTATTTTCACCCCGCCGACATCCTGCTCTCCATCACAGCCCGTCAATCACGCACCATCACATCCGGGCCACCAGTATTAAAACTAAATCACTCCCAGCCTCATTTGATTAGAAAGGAGGCTGCTGCAAAGAAAAGGGGGTCCCAGCCTAATGCTCTGGTCATCTCCCCCGAGCTTAAGACGACCATCAGCACCCGTCTGTGAGCCAGAAGGGTCAACATGCTAAATCCTGGTTGAAAGAAATGCTGCACCGCTTTACAGGTACAGACTGTGGGGCTGAAGGCTCAACGCCAATGGAAACCAGAAGGCCAAGGTGAGGTCCTCTAAAGTCACGGCGACATAAATTCACAAGATTTACAAGATTTTAAAATACACTCTCTAATACTCTTCCATTGGTTTCTCCTTTGATAGTGCACTCCAAGTTTGAGCAGCAGGATAAACAAAGCAATAATTCATCACTTTTATCAGTTCAAGGTGAAGCTTCTCAGAGCTGCCCTCTACAGTGGAGTTCAAAGGGACACAAAACAGTGTCATTTCCTACCGTCATTTGTTTACAGTATCCATATGGACGGGTCAAACAGTCTGAACTTTAACACGCTGCAACTACTTGAAAATGTGAAGAACGCTGAATTCGTCACCCTAAAATGTTTCACCTCAAAAGCCAAAAGAAAATGTGAATCATTTGTGCCCTGGTGTGTATTACTCAGTGCAGAATAAGACAATACAAGTATGAAAACCATGGTTTCAGTGTGCGAGTGTGTGTGTGACAGTGAAGAAAGAAAATCCCGACAGTTTTGCTCACTCAGAATTTTTTTTTTTTAAAGGAATTTGGGACACGTAGAACAAATCCCTCCATCGAAGGAAGGAAAAAAGCCCGTCTCTGGTTGTTTTCAAATGTCGAGCTGCTTATTTTCAGAGACTTTAGTTTTAGCATTTTCGTGCTACTTTTCCACCAAATCCTACATCATCATATTTTATCTTGTCTGTTGCAATGCCGTCCAAAGACAAACTGCCAATGCAGGCACATAAATTCATTAGAAAGCCAAAACTATGATTCTGCAAAAGCTAAAAAAAAAAAATGTCTTCAGTCTTGGGTTTTAATCCTGAGCATTCATGTTGGGGGTATCATAATTTAACACCACTGCAAGTACTGGATGTTTGAGTTGGAGCTCAGAGGAGATCCAACCCACAAATCACCCAGCGATCTCATAATCCTCCACTACGCACAATTCCATCTTCAGCTGCCTAAACAAATTGTCCACCCTCAAGTGCCTGACGCAGAAAGACATAAAACAAAGCCTGGTGGCAGCAGGAGTCTGGAGGTAGAACCCGAGTCGCCTGCCAACTTTCCACGCCTCGACCAGGTGAAGAGCAACACCGCAGTCTGGATCGGCTTCCAGCTACAGATTATGCCACAGTGTTACTTCTCCTGGCTGAAGCCAAAGTATCTGCAGCTCAGAGCTCGACATCATAAAACTAACAACAAGCATCTGAATCCATGCATCTGGTCCGCGTAGAGCGCAGACGCTGTAAAAACTCAAGTGTGTTGGCTGCTCTGTTTTTTCTTAAGTTCAGAGATCTGGTGTTTTCAAATGGTTTTATGACGCTTCCATTACATAACTTCCTCACTGTCCACAATGACAACAAAGAGTGTGTAAAGTTAATGTCCTGAAACAAACAAATTCCCGGGAAAACCCAGAGTGGAAGTGGAAAGTTACAACAGATCTAAAAATACTGAGGGGGCAGCAATAAAATAACTTTTTTTAATAACACAACAAGGCATGAAATGTTCTTATAAAATTGTAATGCCACAATCTTTAATGGGTAGAAGCGTGTCCATTCATCGTTGTGTCGAGACAGCTCAAACACCACAGGAGGAACCAGAGCCAGAGTAGGGCCATATATCTGACACTTGAATCCACAATATAAACCAGATCCAGGGGAACTTCTTCACTGATAAGACGAGCAGCACGGCAGACAGCTCAAAGCAAAGTTAGTCAAATAAGCGTTTAGTGCTTTTTTGTTTTACACCACTTACAATGGCTTATTGAGACGTGCACAGGACACTGTGTAAACTGCCTTTGGACAATTGGTTGCTAGCGACGCAGACATTGACAAAGACACACCAACTTGGCATTTAAACCAACCGTCAACCTGCTGTTTACACAATAAAAGCTCAATAAGTCTTTATTTATCTCCATGAGCTGATGCTGTCATTCCACCAGAGATCGAGGCGACTGATAATTCTGCTCTGAAACTGACCTGAAGACAGTGTTACAGACAAATGGAAACTCCTCACTGAAAGGTTTGCGAGGATAAAAATGTCCTCAGCTTCACTTAAAGTCAGTTGGACCTGCGTTCACCCTTGAAGCAGAGTGTAAATCATCTACCGGGCTAACAATCAGGCACTCTCCTGCCAGTTAGTGGAGTGTGTGTGTGTGTGTCTCTGCCTCTGTTTACTCTGCTGGGTGATACAGAGTGTGTATTCCCTGCTGCTGGCTCCCAATGGTCTGCACGAGCTGCACTTACCCTGCAGGCAGTGAGGGCTTGGTTGTCTTGGCAGTAATGGACTGCTGAAGGAAGAGTTTCAACATCAGGTTAACAGGAATTACAGGCCTAAAGTTTGGCTGGGGCCTGCAGGGCAGAGGAAACGCCCTCAGAGAGAATGGGAAGAAGAGGACTGACCCCACAGATAAGGATGAGCACTGGAGATGTGTGGGATGTTCGGTCTAGAGACGTAGTCATCCACAGCTCATGTGGTAAAGAAAACAGTTTACAAAATAAAAGCACAGAGGCACTGGGCGATTTCAGGAGCTGGCACGCGGCAAACTCTCCTGTTACATTTATGAAACATCCACACGCTACTTGAAATTAGACCTGCTTGTGTGTGGTATGAACATAACAGCATTTGTGTGTGGCTCGCTGTGCTTTTGCGTGTGTGTGGCCATTTTCCATGCACTTGAAACAACAACGTTTTCTTAAGATTTCCACACTCTGAAAGTGCTTCTGTCTTTGTAAACAGCGAGCAGGAATCAGGTGGGTTAACATGTCACCAGTTTACAATTACACTCTCGTCAGCTCAAAGACTCAACAGATCATCACCGCAGATGAATCACCAATGAATCACTGTATTTCAAGACAAGGAGATTACCGGTGCGTGTCTTTTTCGGGGGGAAAAGGAAGTATGGTTACATCTCAGTGACAAAGTTTCATTTTCTTCAGTTATTTTTTTGTGAACAGGTCTCTACAGACAGACCCAACAGACAATGAAATATGGCTACATGGCTCAGTGGCCTCCATAAGCAGAGACACACTTATAAAGACACGCAAGCCCACATATGTCACTCTCCCAATGGCTTTTTGTGTGACAAGGTGAATTATTCATGCCCCTGAGAGCAGAGGGAATACATCACTATGGATAGTGCCGCTTCAAAGTTCTGCTTTTTATGAGCAGCTTTATTTCCAGAGCATATATATAAACAAAAGCTGGTGTGCCGACAGTGAATCAGCAGTCTCCGCGACCGCGCAGGCCCCGGGTCGGGCCGCTTTTGTGTTCTGCCAATGCTTACATTAGCTTGAGAAAAGCTCAAGCTGCTCTAAATATTCTCCTTAACGCTATCCATCTTGGTGCAGAACTGAATGGACGCATTCCAGGAAGTGGACCACTGGCAAAGATCAACTCTGTGTAAAGGTTGTGTGGGATCTTGTTTCCTGACAATCTATACTGAAATATTCTTTTTTTTTTTTTTAAATACAATTGCAAAGTAAGAGGAATTTCTTGGCTAGCTCTCAAAATGTCTTTATTGGCAGTATGTATGTCGTGAAGGGATGACAGATTTTGCATCAAATTAGCAACATACAAATGTTATTTTCACTAAATACACAACATGGCTGCACTGTTAACGTCGCTGCGAGTGTACAAAGATGAATAGTCTGTCACGTGCTTAATTTAATCTTCAGGCCTTATTTAATTATTCAATATAATATGCAAATTGGATCTACAATGGCCGACAAATGCTAATTCTGTACATCAGAATAATTAGATTGGGTAGTAGCACAGAGGAGAGTTAAAAGGGCACTGACAGGAAGAGGCACCTTTAATTAGAAATAAAAAATTTGGCAAATTAGAATCAGTAATCAGCCTATAAATTGTTGTGATGGGGTTTACCGAGACTGTGTGGGTATAAATGACATATCAGAGACTGGAGCTGTGGCTGCTGCCCATGTGGGTCAGGCTCAGCTTAATCAAAGCCCAGCCAACTGTAGCATGGCTAATCAGGGGCCCGGGTAGACGGGCCATGCATGACAGCCAACTACACAGCAGCCAGGCCTGCTCCATCACATCCTGCTCACTTCCATAGAGCCCCCTAAGTAGTTGTAACACCGGGCCCAGCACACTGCGCTGCTTTACCAGGAGGGAACAATGGCTCACTCTGTGGGACAATAGACGACACACAAACCAGGCGCAGGAAGGTGCCAAGGCATGAATCTTTAAACAGGTGCTTTTTGTTACAATTACAAAACTACACCTTTTTTCTGACAAATAATACATGAGAAGAACAATAGTAGGATGATATTACCAGGCTCCTCTCACTCACCAGACAGCTTTACACAGCTGAAAGCATCAAATGTAACAAACTATTAAGTGATTAGCAGACAGAAAATCTATCATCGTGTTGGCAATTAAATAAACTAACATGCCAGTGTGAGACTGCTGATTGGATGGAAAAACCCGATTTCAATATGACATTTTATTTACAACTAAATGAGAAACAAATTGGTAGAATAACTGAGAGAAAAAATATTTATAGCCCTGGTTAGATGGTTTTTTTAACAATATAATTTATATATTATTATTTTGAAATTTTATATACTGCATACAGCAATACACAATAGTTCTAATTAATAAAACAGCAAGAGGAAATTACATCCTTCATGTCAACTAAAAGTATTTATCTTTAGAGTAGTTTGGCATTGTGCATTGGGGAAAACAACAACAAAAAAAAAATATCTTTACCTGGTTGTCAGGGTGGTTAACAGTAAAATATCCCACACAGATGATGACATCATGCAGCAGCTCTTCAGAGGAATGCTGGGTACAGTACCAGAGCAGGGAGCTGACAATGTGTCGGAAAGCTAGAGACAGGCCCTCAGCTCCTAGAACAGACTGACAGGTCACACGCAAAGCATGTCAGTATGTATCGCAGTAACCTGAGCATCAATTGTCTGTGTGACTACAAAGACATCAACACAATAACAATGCAAACTAATAAAAGGTTTTATGTTTTCCTGGTGGGAATGTACATGGTGTAAGTGTGTAAGCAAATTTAAACGGGACCCAACTGTAACACACCCCAATGAAATGCAAGGAGCAGCTCACAGACAGTATTTATTAAACATGTCAGTGTGACAGAGCACCGTAAGATCATCACAACTAGAACTGGAAGTTTGGGTGTGTCAGCATTTTTACATCCATAAACACAATACCTGAGAAGCTAAATGCTGGTTTTAGGGCTCACAATTTTTACTCAGTTACATATAAAAAAATACTAGAAAGATATCTAATAATAAATGAATTTAGATTTCAAAAGGCAAACAATAAAACCGCTAAGTAGAGGGGGAAATAGGCAGTTCTGGTCTGAATGTGAATCTTTTTACTATTATTTTCCTAACACTGATTTGACGCAGCACATTCTGCCAAAATGCAACCGCTGCAAAGTCCCGTTATTTATACTGCACTGGACCCTTTTGAAATACACTTCTGAACACATTATTGGGAGCTGATGCGGCAGCAGAGTGAGTTAACGTCCAGAATTTTGATCGGCTGTCCGCCGCAAACACGTATTAGTCGTTGCAGTGAGGTAATGCGAAACACAAGGTGATTACAACTCCTGGCCAAAAAAAGGAACATTATTTAAAATGTTCATAAAACTCCGGCAGTGAAATGCTTTCATTTGCAGCTGTTTTGAGTTGCCTGAATGTGGCGGGTCAGTGAGAGGAAGCTGCTTCAAAGTAATTACCCCAAGGCATTAAAATAATTAACAGCATTCTCGCTTGCTCTTGTGGCTTTCAGTGTATGCGGTGACTTAGCACAGTGAAGCTGTCGCCCTCTCCTCCTCGGGGTGGGTAATGTATGGCCCTGCATACAGTGATAATCACTCGTGCTCCGTTCTAACTGCTGACCCACCGGGTACTATTCAACCCCAAAAATATGACCTGGGGTCAAAGGCCACCTGTGTTTATGTCTATAGGTCATCTTTGTCCTGGAGAGAGCAACTCTTCTTCTAATGGCTCTTAACAAAGGAACTAGCTTTCCTCAGATCACGTATACAGACATATTAAATCCAGTTAAGATAACCTGCTCCTTGCAAGAATACAAATTATTTTTTATTTTTGCTATCCTTCTATGAGATATATGTAGTATAATACTTTGAAATACCAAAAAAAGGATAAAACAAACTTTAAATACGTAAAAGAAAAAAAAAAAAAGTGTAAATGTTTTGTGCATTTTCATATGATTAATACCTGGAAGGCGGATAGGTCAAGAAGGGCAAAACTGTTGAGGAAGCGGATGCCTTGTAAAGCCACCTGGATGACCCCGGGGCCATAGGGTTCCTGACTCTGGGACGCAGACTCTGGCGAGAAACTGTGCAGCAGGATACAATACAGCGTGTGCACCACTCCCACCAGGTCAGTGGACTGCAGCAGGGCCGTCAGTCCAGTCGGGTCCTGACGTTTGTTGTCAAATATACTGGGAGCGCTAAAGAGGAAAAGAGGGAAAATGTATGCTCAGAAAAGGAAAAAAAAGAAGCTTAGGGTGCTTTTGCAAAGTCTTGAATGGTGTCATGTTGACTGTTGACTCACTGCAACATCTAGAAATCCAAACCTGAGGATACAACAACACTTCTGGGTTTACTCACTGGACACAAATGTAGAGATTACTTTCCTTTAGATAACTGTTGCATGTGGTGCATATTAACATGCTGGATTACAAGTTCATCTTCTGTTCTGTGCATGCTTCTGGTGTATTCACAGAATCACAGTTTACCATTCTTTGCATGCAAGTAGTTTCCAACAAGTACAATTAACTGCCAGCAAGATTAGCTGAAGAGTGGGACCTTCACGAGTCAAGATCAGCTCTTCCGCTCCCACTCCCCCTACAGTAAACATAGTGATGCCATGACGTTAAGCTCATGGCAGTGATTTCAAGCTGGTATATTGTACAGAGTTGCCTGACAAGGTGCTGAGTGCTCCGGTACATTTAATCAAAGCCTGCCTGAGAGGATTCAAGGTGATATGTTTGTTTGGTTCCAACAAGATGCCACCCTGTTGGTTAAAGGGATTGGCAGCATCATCCTTTCATTGTACATAACATTTAACAACAAATCCAGGGATCATGCTCATGGGAGAGTGAAGCAAAAGGCTCCATTTATTATTAGGTCAAACGCTTCAACTTCACATTAAGATTAAAACATCTCAGTGGTTTCAGTTTTTTGTCATGCTGAGAATTTCATAAGTTAGACATTTAAACTGAGAGCTCGCAAACGTTATAGAGCTGTCGTTGAATATTGTTTTAAAATATCTTGACAGACAAGAGAAAATGAAAGTAATTATTGCAATGTGGTTAATTATGATTCTCAGTTGCAATGCAGACTCCAGTGAAAACTCTGGGGTAGTGCAGACAGACAATTTAAGAGTACCGCTGCAGCACCAGCTATGATTTGCAGTCATGTAGAATGGAGGGTGTGTGACCTCTGGATGGATCCTACAGTGCATGCTGATACTTGATGTTAGCCAACAGGCTTTGCGTGAAATATGCTGCTAGGCAAGAACACAGCCTCCTAATGCCATTATAATCCCCTGACACAGCAACTGGCATGGCCCAAATATTCTACTAGCCCACTGAGCATTCCTCTCCATATATTTATATATATATATATATGATATACAGAGAGCCTTGGCAGAACACAGTTTACTGGCTGTTGCATTGAATATAGTGTCACTGAACACCATATTTTCTCACAAATATTCAATGATAAACATCTGCCCTCCACCGTGGCCATGTAAGACAACTGCAGCACACTGGTTGACACTGACAACGACATGGTTGTTATGGTCAGACTGCCACGCAAATTTGGTATAACTTTCATGCATTTTAATCCATCAAGGTCACCATTTCAGATTTTATTGTAATGCACGGTCTGAAAAAACATCCGGCCCTGCTACCATGCTCAGCGTTTCTTTTCCTTTGAAGTCAAGAATTGTGGTGCTGATGTCCCTTGGTGTGACTGTGTGCTTAGCCTCTGTCAGCGGCGCCACTGAACCTCTCTCAGTGGAGGTCACTGTAGCACACGTGGGTGGGCTCCCCCCGTGCTGCAGGCTAGGGTTTATGGTGAGTGACAGAGCGCTGGGTCAAGTAGATGCCTATCTCTATCTGTAGTAACGACAGCTTAGCCAGCTTGCTGGCTGGCTGGAGTAAATGACCTGCTGGCTGATTGCGGAGGAACCCACAGTCTTTGTTTGAGTAACCATGAGCCCCGTCTTTACGGATCCTACTGACGGTGACTCAGTCTGTGTCCTTACTTGCACAGGGAGAGGTGTGTGTGTTTGTCAGAGGAAGATCAAGAGATCACAGAGATGTCTAAGGTGCGTAATAGAGTAAGAGACAGGCTTACCGTCCAGTCACGATGAAGCACAGGTTACACATGCTGTGCAACAGAGCAGAGGCCTGCTGAAGGAAAGCAGACATCTTGGGATGCTCGTCGACAGGACCTTGGATAGACAAGAAGCATCCGTACAGCTTGTCGATCAATCCCATGTTTACCACGTAGCTGGCACGGACAAACAAGAGACAAAAAGAAAAAACACAATGCAGTTTGAATTTGTTACACAATGAGAAAACAACTTAAACATGGCAGACTTCTGTGTAAAAAGTCTCACACAGGCAAACAAAGGCCTTTACTGTGCATACTTCCACAGCACTGCAGCTGAAAGCCAATACCTCACCTAAGCCCTCCGCCTACTGCTATTACTGTGATATCTTCAATTTGTCTTTGCCAATGACAGGTCTCATGATCATGTTCCCTGTACTCTTTCAGCCACAAATCACTGCTAATAGTGTCATTAGAGGGCTGTTGTGGCCCCTGCACCAGCCTAACTCCGGGCCCTTGAAAAGTCTGCTGACCTGGGGCTAGACTTCTCAAAGCTCCGGTATGCCGGGATCTTTGGGCACCAACGACTTACGAAAATCTACGGAGCTCTACTGCTACCACTCAAGGCTTTTAAGGTGCTGGTGTGGTCAATGTGAAGTCACTAGTCCTCATCTGATCACTGCTTTTTACTCTTTACTTCTTTCACATACCTTTTTTGTCAGAACTGTCACTCACTGATGCCCTCTCAAAGCAGGTGATTATGACCATTTTCAACCTTCGCTGCAGGTCATCTGACACTTGAACTGAGTCCCATTGTTTTGACTTGATCCTCTTCCACAGCTTTACTCGGGTTGAAAGGATCTTTCCTCACACTTACTGCTTTGTCCAGTGTCTGCTCTCTGTTTGACAACCTGCTTGGTGGTCAAACCTGCCACACTGTGTCTCATTAAAAACAATGATAACAATGATAAGAGACTAAAAGCCCTAAAAAAAACCCCCATCAAGCTGAGGAAGTAGTAATGAGCAGAGAGGAAATGGTGATTTCCCTTCTATGTGATGTATAGGTGAATGTTGTGGGAGAGTGTTGCAGAAGCTAAAAATGTTTTGATCTTTCGTCCTTCCTCACATACACATTATAAGACAGTTGAGGTAAATCTTGTGTTCGTACTCGGGATTATCAGTCTGACGACACAATTTTTCTCAGGCCCTCCCCTGTCTCTAGGGTTACGACTGGGTCAGCGGATGAGATTGGTGGGCCTGTGCAGCTGCTCTGTCCAGATGAATCATGGCTTGTGGGAGGGATGGTGGAAAGACTGCACTAGTCCACAAGGCTTCATGAGGCCAGGCCTGCCTTTCCTCACAGTCCACATTTCTCCATCATGGCCCCGACTCCTATAGCCCAGACTCACATGGCTAGTTTGAACGCCAGGTTCAAGGGGACCTTTCAAAGCGTTGGAAGTGCTCTTTGTTTATGCTACTTTCTGACGCTGCCCCCTTAGAAACTGATTTTACTCAAAATGTGGCGCTGAATGTGTGGAAAAAGTGCGTGCTGGAAAGATGCCAGAATACACCTCATTCTCACACTACTCCCATTCTAACAAGACACCACTTGGACCATTTCCAAGCGATCTGACATTTTGTCAGCCTATTCTTTACATAAGGCATGCTGTTGAGGAAATCGGAGGTTGACCAACTCTCAACCTGGTGAAGAGGAGAGGAGGAGGGATGTACTAAAGGAGGTAAAAAGGTCGTGAGATGAGAAAGAGAGGTGCCATGTAGGAGGAGGAGAAGCGGTGTGTGAGTAGTACAGAGCATTGGAGGGAAAATACCTGATTAAATCCTGTGTTCGAGTGTTGAAGGACTCTGAGGCAGAGCTCTTGACCTTGGTATCTGGGGAGGAAATCCGTGTGGGTTCGCCTGGCCCAGATTCAGGCACACGTGGCCACAGGGACCCCAGGATGGTGGCAATGGTCTGAAGGAGGCCTGTCGTCAAACCCTCAAAGACTTGTTTGTTCACACTGCGTCCAAAAATGGACTTGTCTTCATCTGGGACATACAGCTGTTGACATGGAAGGAAAAAAAAAAGATTGTAATTGAAATAAATAATGCACCTGTGTTCTTTACATCACTGGGTTGTCTATGCTTCTGATAAAACCTGAGACACTGCAGCTGAAATCTGACAGTGTGAATGCCATTAGATATAATTTAACTTTTAAACACTAAAAAGGTCAATTTAACATTGACCACGAACTTTAACGACCATTGAATTAATGCACAAGCTCATGTTAAATGCTCTATTTTTGTAGAGAAGGCTTTTCCTTTTCTTAGTTTTATTCATCCGCTTTAGGCAACACATTAGTAGATAACACACATCTTGCTAATACCTACTATAAAGTAATAGTAGTAGTGAGTATTTAAGGCATTTCCTCAGCCACTGAAACCTGGTGTAGAGAAATAAAGTTGTACTATAAAAGCAGCTACATCCTGAGAAGTTGGAAACCCAAAGGAAAACTCTGGAGAAAGCAAGACAGACATTTTTCTCTTACATTTCCAGACAAACTTTTAAAGTCTAACTATTTTAAAATCTACATTTAAAATATAGTGCCACAGTGTAATGCAGAACCTTGCAAAAGGTAAAACCTTCCCATTTGGTCTAATGGTTGGGGTGAATGCTGACAGCATAGGTAAATTCACCGACATTCTCCGCAAATCTAATTAAAAGGGCCATGCTCGTATGGCAGTGCAACCCCCACTGCTTCACACACACATACCAAAACACAGACATGCACTTGAACATGTCTATAAATACAATAACAAAAGTAGCCCAACATACAAGTTGTGAACTAAATCGCGACTCATCATCACAACGGGCTGAGCGGGACCGTGAGTAATTGTCAAGCTCGATTCTTAATCTGCGATGAACACGAGGAGAAAAGTTAGTTCATCTCCTGCAGTGCTGTTGGATATGTCAGTCAGCAGAGCAGCTGCTGGGATATGTTTTATATAAACTGAAGCATACAGGCTAACCTCTCCCTGTGTGCCCTAAGGAAATATGACTGCTTTGGATTGGAACTCAGCTGGAGAAGGAAGCCCCAGTAGAGTTCATGCATGCACCACAACCCTGTGCCTGTGCCTTGTCCTGTCTGTGTTGTGAGTGTAGGCGGCCCCAGTGAGCCGCCACCGTTGGATGTTTGGAGTGAGCTGATGTTTACAGTCCTTCTTACAGAGTGCTGAAGGATATGGGCTGACATGTCGCCACAATGCAGCCTGCCTGCCTGCCTGCCTGACTCCCTTCGCTCTCACATTCCCTCAGTCTGGAAGCAACTGTGATGAGGTTGGGCAACGGTTTGTTAGGCGCAGGTCTGTGTCTTGTTCTGTCTTTCATTAACACTGCAGCAGCAATAGGCTAGGCTTTCTGTGGTTGAAGCTGTGTACGCCAACATATAAATGTAAAGAAAACAAGGAATTGTTAACAGTAATTCATTTATGTGTTTATACAATCACACCCTAAATAAGCTGTATTCAAACACATGAAGCATTTTCTTTAAACTGACTGTAAATAACAAACGAATCATGTGAATTTAATCAAAGTTAACTGCATCATCTAAGAAGATTTTTGGAGACAATGGTCTTGATTATGTACCAGGATGCATCGACTTACTGTTAGCTGATGCAGCAGCAGGTCCATGAGGAGGACTATCTTGTTGCTAAACAGCACATAGGAGCAGTTGAGGGTGCAGCAGGAACACGCCAGGTTGTAGACGTTTACAGCAGCACAGAGAGATCTAACACAGAAAGATGACAAACCATTATAGATCACAACTTAAACCTCAGGGCACGCTGCTTCTCACACCACCACCGGGATGTAAATGTGACCTGGGGACTGACAAGACTATCTGTAGGCATCAGGAAACCAAACACACTCTTCTCTGTTTGTGGTTCCTTAAGGGTGCAGTTTGTCTTCACGAGTCAAAAGCATAGCTCACTGACAGCGCGAGCGGGAAAGTCGATGTGAGGAATAAAACACTCATATCAGCTACTTATGTGGAGACTCCCCTCACTAGAGCAACCTTCAGAGGTGCTGAGTGCAATCTCGGTCTCATCTTGGCAGAGATGGTGCAGCATTTCCGCCGGAGAGATAAAACTATTTCTCTAAGCAGCTCCTCACAGTCGCCAGGCAGCCCCAGGCAGCAGCCAGCGCTGAGCCAGTCAGCGTGCCTCTGTATTATGTCTACTCTAAAACAAGCCCCAGAAGAAGATTAATGCCTCAGATAACTGACCAATCATTCTGCTGTGACTGCTACTCCCCCTCGCCCCGTTTCATCAGTTAATATTTTCTGACAACTGTATATTTTAGCCATTGGAGGAATAGCGTGTCCTATCTGCTTGCTGGCAGAATGGAATCCGCCTCTCCAGTGCCTAAAGTAGGCCATGTTTATTTCAACTGGTAAACATTTTGATATCTACCGAACCTTCACATCTGCTGTGCGTTTTCCGTCAAACCACGCTGGCACAGTGAAGAAAAATAGAGGTGGAGGCTCACCAAACTCTGTCAATAACTTCCTCTATTCTTTGTTTTGCATGTCCTAGTTAGCAGATGAGTCGTTTTGCCGTATCATTACCGACGTCGCAGCACAGCTGTGGCATATGGAATGTGGCGTTAATGTGAGAAACAATACATTCTGAGTGATCGGGTGGCGTCCAAATCTGACATTAAAGCTTATTTATATCCACCTGAAACCAATAACAGAGCACTTAAAAAAATAATCACATAAACAACTTTCTCACAACTTGTATATGATTAGTTTATTATTTAAATTATAAAGACACTGGAAAAAAAAAAGGTGAACTAATGGTGCACTGTTTTGGGAAGCCTGTATGGAGCAAGTGGTGAGGAAACATGAGAACCCAACCAAGCTACGCTTTGTGTGCAGCCATTCAGCAGATCCTCTGATTCTTCAGTGAATACGGGACACGGATACGCTTCTATGCAAACACCAAAACGACAACTCAAACACTTTTTCAAAAAAATACTATTGCGTAAATAGATGCTTCACCCAGCTTATGAAAATGGTGGTAGCTGCCACGTACATTCCTCTAAAGGACAGGAGTAACTTAAGGTGTCTTAATTCACTACTGTGGTATTTGAGATTATGTTCGTATTGAGTAAAGTAGTGCACAATAGTAGGGTTATCATATGATCTATTAGAGATTAAATGGCAAGGCAGGGCTGACTTGATTACTGTCAGAGAGCCAGACACAGTTCATGATTGTCAATAGCATTCAGGTCACACTGATATTCTGGGGCTCAACCTGCCAAATGTTTAAGCTGCATATAAAGAAATACTTATGTGTTCCTTCAAGAAAGAATGAAGGAGGCAGTGATGTACTTTGAAATTCAAAATTTAGAGAAGGTTTAGCTCAGTAGACTGGAGAAGGATGTAAAATTCGACTCAACCTGGTGTTCATGAAACGATTCCTATAATTTGTTTGCAAAAGAACAGTATATTATCATGTGAAAGATGCAATTAAGTGGACACACTGAAACTAAACTTGCACTTCGTATAAAGGCTTCATGGAAGTTAATTGGTTAAAAAATGAATTTGATTCCAGCTGGGTCCCTCTGATGACGCAACTCAGGTGATTGCATTACAAGTGGTCAAGACAACTCTTAAAAAAAAAACCAAAACACTAAAACATATGGAAATCCAGTCACTCAAACCCCATGCGCAGGTCGTCTGGGATGCTTGTGACCACCTATGTTTTGTTGTGTAAACGCCAATGTTTCCCCGATAAGGATGTAACAGAAAATACATCATCAATGAAGTACTGAATGCCACTGCTTTTGTTGCATTCAGTCTCCTCTTCTTGCCCTGTGCTCATTTGCAACTCACAAATGGCTCTGTCTTACGTCCTGAAATAGTGGGACAATAGATTGTGAGTTATTCTGCCTTCTCCTATCCACCCCACTGTTTACAAAATCTAGTGCTCTTCTGGTGAGTTACGTAAAAACTGTGTACAGGTCCTGATGTTGTAGTAGTAACAGCCTAACACAAGTAATCAGCAGGATGGTTTGGACACGCATGTTAAATACAGGTGCCAACAAAGATGCGTCTCGGCTTGTGATCTGATCAGCAGAGACATATTTTCAAACCAACTGATACATCATTCACCCTTTTCCTCCATGTTTCCTATCACCTGCCAACAAAACGTTAATTACAAAAAAATTGAATATCTTTAAAAAAAAAAAAAAAAAAAAAAAAAAAAAAAAACAAACAAAAACGGTGTTTTGAGCTGGAGCGGCTAACTATTAGCAGCGATGAACTCGGTTCAGCCCTTTCAATTCGATGGTGTCTCTGTGGCCGCTGCTCCGCGATGGTGACTGACAGAGAGAGCGTCTGCTGTAAAGAATTCAGTTTTTTTTAGCTGGTGTTCAAAAACAAGAAAAGTCGGTGTATTGTTTACC
>OOFC01009169.1:1374-12458 GCA_900323345.1 Pseudochromis fuscus
CCGTCTCAGGTGTCGTTTTCTGTCCTTGTCGGTAAAATCCCTGCTCGGCCTCCGTCAGTGACCGATGGCGCCGGGCCATCAGGAGGCGGCGAGGTCCGAGCGGGGCTGTGGTGTCGTGTTGGTGGAAATGGGCACAAGTACGTGTGGAGGGGAAGAAAGAAAGTGAGTTTGTGTTGGATAGTTCAAGCGTGAGAAGAGAGTTGATTTGCTTCTATGCATTTAATCCTTTATTTGATTTTTACATCTTTGCTTCTGAATCCTGACAGAACCGGGAGTGAGATACAAGATTTGGGAAACATCCCCGACACATCTGCTGAAGATTAAACCAGAGGATGTGGGATTAAATTATTATTATTTTTTATTGAACATTCCAGTGAGTCTGTAACATTTGATTCTGGTGCATTAATTTATAGACCAGCACAGCACAGCACTGTTTTCATCAGGAATGCAGACGTGGGCTCGCTGTACTTTTCCATAAGTTAAAGGACCAGTCCGCCTGTTTGGTTTTTTTACACCAAGAAGAGTTCACTAATTTACAGCTCACAAATATGTAAGAAGAGGTGCATTATGGGAGATGTAGGAGATGTTGGATAGTAAACCTTGACCATTCTGGACTGAGGTCAGTGTTCGGTCCGAGCGTTGTCTCACAAAGTGACGACAATTAAAGGATCATTTAGTCTAATTCTCAGCAGACATTTTTCAGCTGTTTCTATGGCAACAACAACAATCTCCACAGATGTAACTACATCACCTGGACTGCTCCTCAGCAGCAGGTCCTAACACTATCATCTTTTCATTATCATCACTCGTCCTCTTGATTTTAAAGGGCGTGACTTTTGTATTTCTATTTAAATGCTTGTACACATGCCTTTTATCGCATGAAAACTGATAAAAGAAAAAAAAACATTTTTATTTTAATGAATATTGCACAAATGATTTCATGGAAATTGCTGCTATTAGCATTGTAAATTAACCTGTAAATGGATCAATTGATTTATCTAACGCTCTCTATCTTTTACTGTACGCTAGATTGGATTTCAGTAGTTTGGGTAAAACTAAAGTGGCCAATGTAGTTTTGTCGTAAGAATTCCTACAAGTTGAGGCACTTTGTCTTCTGAGCCTCGGAGGAGAGAGAATATTTTGTGGGTGAAAAGTGGATTTCTAAAGAGAAATGAGGAGCTGTGGCGTCGCATCAAGATTTAAATACAAGACGAGGCAACAATATATCATCATAGTCTAGTTTTTCATGTGTGTATTTATTACCAGGCCTTAAAGCCCAGGATCCTGGAGTCCTCTGAAGTTTTATTTTGATAATGTGGTTCAGAACAGTGAGGTGGTAATGAAGGACGGGAGTAAAGTGTGTGTTAGTGTGTGTGTGTGTGTGTGAGTGTGAGTGTTGGTCGGACCTGGCTCTGATTCAGTGTCTGAGACTCTGATCCAGGATGGGATGTGACCACCAGCTGCCGGGACTTCGTGCACCATGTGGCTGTGGTGGACTGGCCCGTCCTGGTCTCTGCTCAGACGTGGGTTTTATTTGTGGGGTGGGTGGGTTGAGATCACTTCAGGCTTGTGGATGTTCCTTTATGTTATCGTGCCTCAGAAAACCATGTGACCATGTTATCTTCCGCACACTGTTTATCATATCAGTGCTTCATTCATTTGCACAGAAGCCTCCAGAGGGAACGAGGAGAGTTCGTCTCTGGATCACTTGTATATGTAGGAAGAAAATACAGCCTGTTGTTTTTTTATGATCCAGAGTTTTCAAGTTACCTACTTAATATTATTATTTTCATTTCATGATTTTGGAGCCATGTTCTCCTCGGTCACTCACTGCTCGACAGAATCTGGTTCAATGAGTGAGGGATTATTTCACAGACACGGTAACACTCAGATCCAGACAGACGACACCACCTGCAGAGCAGCATTTCAATAAGGAGCTGTGCAAAGTAGCAGTAATAATATTAACAGTTTGCACCAGGTTGGATTTAATGTCCCGACTGCATTTCAGAGGTTTCCATCATCAGATCGAGAAAAAACCAGCAGTGTTACTGGTTTATAGACATGGACGAAGTGTGACGTGACCCGTTGGTTTGTGGACTTAAAGCCAAGAGATCAGGATTTGAAGGTCGCCATGTTTATTGTTTGGAGACAGAAGTGACCATATTTGGATAAAAAGAAGGAGTGAGGAGGCGGGTCTAACCCTTGAGCTGGCCAATGTGTATGAGACGCAACTTCAGTGCTGCTCTCATTGGAGAACAGACCTGTCAATCAAACTAACCCCGCCCCCTCAATTTTCCTTTTTTTGATGCCTAATATCTACTTAATGATGACAGACGGACCACCTGATCACTGAGAATTAACTGTAGCTCATGACATCAGAACGACTTGTGGAAAAAATATTGACTGAATTTTTCATGTTTTTTGGAGCCAGCCTCCAGGGGTCATTGGATGTATTGCACCGTTTTCCACCTCATTTTTAAGTCTCACTTGCTTCGTCCATTTCTATAAACAGTCTATGGTTACTGATGTGAGCGTATCCACCATCAGAACCAGTTTTGATTCATGCCGTTTGGATCCCGTCGCCTTGTTCCTCGTGTTGGTTTAAGTGCTTTTATTTTGATTTTGCTCAGAAAGCGAGTTCAGAATCACTGGTCTGGAGCAAACCCCTGCCTTAACGTGGCCTTTCACCCTGGAGCCGGACTGGGTTTGAGCAGGAACCATCTCTCAGCTCTCTGAACTAAACATGCTGTACTCTCTGGACTATCAAACTCTGATTTCTCTTCTCAGATAGTACTTTGGGAGTCATTTGATCACAGGAGCTGTCAGGTTTATTACAGCCTGGTCCACTAGAGGGAGTCTGTCGCCCCCTAGAGGGCACCACACACACACACACAGGGACTTTTATACACGAGCAGAAAATAGTGAAAACCACTGCCCTGCAGCTTCACAGCGACCTGCGATCAAATCAGCTTTTGGATTAAAAACCAGATTTTCCTGCCTCGGTAGTGGGTTTGTAGCTACCTCTGTCCTCCAGTTACACCTGCTGCTTACACACCAGTGGCTGCAACCCCCTTTTTTCCCCAGTGTGGAGCTCAAATACTAAAAAAAATACACCACACAAACTAGCAATACGTAGCCATCAGAGGACGTAACGCGGCCTCGTTTCATTTCAACAGCTGGTTCTGCTTTCCAGGATAAAATGCAGATACAACAACTCTTCTTCTTTGGTGCATTTTAAGGGCAGTTGGTATCGTTATTCCTCCGAGGTACCAGCACGATGAAATGGGAGCTTAAGGAGAGGGTTTGGTGCTTTGCTGAAAAATAAAGAAATAAATAAAAAGCCTCTCCAGTCCTGTAACTTGTCAGTGTGATCAGCAGTATTACTCCATCAGTCATCCTCACTGATCACTGCTACTGTGGAGTGGGTTCGTCTCGATGTGTCATCTGTGAGTGCACCATCATCAGAGTGGTTGTTCAGTGTATGTGTGTGTATATCTATATATATATGCGCATATTAAGACTTATAAAAGATACAAAAGAAGAAAAATCTGAGCACAAGTTTGGGTTTTGATTAATTTAATTGTTTTATGTAATTCTATGCTGCAATCCAAAGAATAAATGTGTATTATAATACATTTATAATTCTTTTTTTTTATCATCTGAACAGTAATCTGGTAAGGAAAAATAATAAGAATAATAATAAAAAAAAGAGGAATATTAACAGAGTACTTGTTCTTTGTTTGTGCCAAACAGATTTATTGTGTTAAATATATTTTAAATGTAATGACTGATGTTTTTCTTGCCTGGTTGCATTGACTCATATTAATCTCAGATTCACCAGCTAACTTTTCTGCAGTGATCATCTCTCCTGTCAGGTCTCGGTGATTGGAGGTGGATCCATGTGTGTGAGTTCAGTTGTTTCTTGTTTTTTATCCAATCGTGAAAGTTGTTTGTTTGCAGCGTTACAGAAAAACTAGAAATAGGGTTTTACAGTTTAACAGTAGAAATGGACGAAGCAAGTCAGTTACAAAAATGAGGCTGATACAAAATACAGAAAGGTGCAATACCACCAACGACCACTGGAATCTGGGGCCAAAAAACTGGCTTCAATTGACTTAAATTCCAAAATCCTCATTTTTAATCATAAAATCGCTCAAGTTCATTAATCTGATGGCCAGTGATCTGATGACCATCTGAAAAAGAGTCAACTAAGAACTGACTTTATCTAATGATGTCAGACTTGTGGGAAAAATGTAGTGACTGAATATTTCAAGATTGAAAATGACCATTTTTGAATTGAAGTCAATTGGATCCAGATTTTCTGGAGCCAGCATCTAGTGGCCATCAGGGGTATTGCACTTTTTTGCTCTTTGCAGTGGCTTCACTCTTATAACCAGCCTATGGTATTTTAACAGACAGTGGCAACAGAGAACCATTAGGGGGCAGCAAAACACCAAGGCTGCATCTATGAACCGGAGTGAAAATTCTGATCTTTGTCACGTTAATGGATTCAGTTCAGAAACGTCTACAATGTAAAACATGGATGATGCCTGTGGGGAGGTCAGTGCTCTACACCCACACATGGAGGTATAAACAACACAGCGACACACAGCGTGGACTCTGATCAGTTTTTATTCCCTTGTAAATAGAATATCAATAAAAACACACCTTAAAAATAACAAATAAGGTTTTATCCAACAGATGAAAAAGTAACAAAAGGCATATGTAGATTTCCTACACAGCGATTACAGAACAGTCTACTGTCCAAAAAAGGCACTAAATCTTGAAATAGAAAAAGAACAAGAACAAGAGGATTAAAAAATAAAAAAATAATAATCAATTCAAACTGATAAACAAACATCCTGCTGAGGTTTGATATTTTTCATTTTACACAGATTTATTGAAGCTTATTGCCAGAGTAAAATGGCAACCACTGTTCTGATATTTATTATTTTATTTTAACAGCTTAAATCTTTGAAGAGAATATTTCTTAAAGTAGTATTTTCCAGTCCCCAGCTGATTACATGAGAACATTAAGACTGGAACGTCAACATTTTATGTTGTGAGTGATAAATGTTCTGTTATTTCACCTAAAATAAAAATAAAAAAAACAGCATTTCTACTCTTCAAACGTGAAACTGCAGCTCACAACAGTGAATAATGTAACATCCAGTCGTGAGGCCGCTCGGACAGCAGGTCTCACATCAGATCAACATGCACCCTGATTTTATTTCGTTTTTATTCGAGCGCCAGTGGAAGCAGCTCACACCCAAACCACAGCACAAACACCTGCTGCACTGTCTGAGGGACGGGACTACTGCCTGGAGACGGCTGGATCTGGCAAAGACAAGTGTGATCAAGGTGTTGTCGGTGCCGGCCGAGGGCGAGCGTACAGCGAGGGTGAGAGCTCGCCATTTCAAAATAAAAGCGTACGACAAGGCAACAGAGGATTGAAGGCAGATGGTTAAAAAAAACAAAAAACAACTGCATTGTAAGATGATGACCTGACATGAACTGGAGGTTGTTGGGTTTTTTTTGTTTTTTTTACATTACTGTAAAACTATGTTGAGATTTACAGAAAAAATAAAAACACTTTATGGCACGAAAAAGGTCAATTTAGGGTCGAACAGGAATAAAAACTACAGAAAACACCAGGAAATGTGTGAGGTTGCTGTCAGGAAATAAGCAGCTGGAAATGTTCTGGGTTCAAATACTGTTGATTGGGGCTCGAGTCAAGAACAAAACAACAATAGTTTCAGTCAATAAAAAATCTGGTGTGGTTATTCTGAGGGGTCGGGGATGAAAAGTATTTTTAATGAAATGAGCTGACCATGTTTCGTTTTTTTAGACTCTCAATATGTTGGGAATATGTGTACAATCCAACTCAGACAGCAACCTCACTTTACTGTTTTCATCTTATTATTTTTGGTTTCTAATTATGAACATGTTGTTTTTCTTTGTTTCATAAAAGGCAGAAATGACCTTTATTTGCTGCTCATCTCCACACTCACTACATCCTGAGAGGAGCAGCTGAAATGATTTAAAATCCTGAAATAATCTCAAACAGCACGTTGTCTTAAATAAATCCACAGATTCATTTTCAGAAAGGCTTCTGCTTTGCAGATTAACAACAACAACTAAAATAAAACTAAAACACATCATCTAACCCTCGGTGGGTGGGATGTTTGTACATTTTATAATTTGGCGACAGAGCAGCTACAAAACTGACGAGTGGCGTCTCAGAAGCTTAAAGCAGAGACACACAATTAAGGAGACATTCCACCACAAAATATCTACTTTGAAGAGGTTTTTTTGTTTGGTGGATGCAGGAGCTTATGAAAGAAATTAATTTTTTTGGAGTGGAATTTCCCTTTAAATATTTATTGGCTCTAGTTCGAGGAGGAATTTCCCTTTTTTGAAAAATAAAAAAGTGACACTGACATTTCTGTTGCTGCAGATCAGCCAGCGTGAAGCGTCTTTACAGCCTCATCACAGTCGAAACTGATTCACATTGAAGCAGCTGTGGAGGGACCTGCGGGGTGTAGCTTATAGCTGAGGGTGGGGGGGTTAGTGAGGTATCTGTGTCGAGTTTTTTTTCTTTAATAAAAGTCTGAAGTAGTAGTTAGGCTGTAGAGCACCGGGGGAGGGACCGGTGTGGATGAAGCCGCTTTAGTGTCGGTGGCTGTAACAGAACATCACGTCGTTTAGCTTCCTTGCATCGAGGTACAGTGATGACGCGCGTGCAGCCATTGTAGAAGTGGTTCTCCGTGCACTGATCCTGGGTCAGTACAACTGTAAAACATAAGGCACTTCAACATAAAAACCACACGGAGGTCAGCTGGTTTTCTGCATGGTAATAAGGATTGTGGCTGTGTTTACTCTGTAACCAGAGGGAGGGTTTAGTGTCGGCTGCTGACGTGTCACAGAAAGGTCACAGTGCTCAGTGAAATGTAAGCAGACGACTACTGCAAACACAGAGGTGGACGTCTGAGGTCTGATAGTGTTTAAATGTGGTTTTTATTATTTTGAACTGTATTGAAAAAGGGACGTGTGTGTGTGTGTGTGATGTGAAGTAGCAAACCTACTGAATAACGCCCAGAATCTACAACTTTTTAGCCTCTTTTAGCTCATTGTTTTGGTTTTGTTTGCTTCATTTTGTACACGGTACCAAACAGCAGGGATTTGTGTGCTGATTGGTCTTTACTTATTTCTGTTTTTACTATTTATAATTGGTGGAGTCTGTTGTGTGCAGGATTTTAAGTTGTTTGTTGCACCTCAATCAGCTGAGAACTCCACTTTGCAATAAATGTTTTAAAGTTCAAATCAAGTTTATTTGAACTGAATAGCTGTGAGATTACAGCTCTGGTCAAAATACTAAACTGGAACTAACTTTTGAGTTAATTTACTCAAGTTAATTTAGACACTTATTTAAATACCGTATTTTCTGGACTATAAGCCGCTACTTTTTTCCGACGCTTTGAACCCTGCGGCTTAAACACCAGTGTGGCTCAGTATTGGCGGCACGAAGCTCGTTAGCATTTTACAAGCTAGCAAGCTCCATGCTGCCGATACATTTAGCCTCGTTACATCAGACCTGGTCAAAGTGGACCACATGAAACTGTTCCAATAAATTCAATAGCAGCTTATAGACAGGTGCGCTCAATAGTCCGGGAAATACGGTATGTTTAGTTTTTTATGTGCCTGAATGTGACCAAAAAAATAAATGTACCAAACAGAGCTTTGAAGGTGAATATTGGATTTGAAATCATTCGGTGTCATAAACAGTTAACAGTTGCAGGATTAGGTAACAGGGCGTAAAAGTGTTGATGGTAATAATACAACAGAACCAGATCTGTGCCTTCACACACTTCAACGGCAAAGGTAAATATGTTGTGTATGGGGATCAATGGATAACACTAACCTCATAATGTTTGAACTAGTGGCTGAGCATGTGGTCATAAGTGTGTGTATTTGTTCCTGACTCCGGTTACCACACTGAGTTAATAAGTATCTGCAGGACAAAGGTTAAAAAAAGGGAAACCCTGACTTTAAATAATTCCTTGTGCAGAAAACTGTTGCACTTCTACAATGGCTGCACCGACATAAATACACATTTTTATTTCTCTCTGAAATAAAGACGACTTGTTGCTGTGGTTGTTTTAAGAGGATTCACCTAACAGCTTTTTATCCAGATTATTTTTCTCTGATTTGTCGTCACTCATAGTGATCAACTGAACTTTTACATAGGGACTCTAAGCACCGTAATATTGATCCAATAAAGTGTCATTTAAAATACAACTTAAACACGACGGGGTGTGTTTCGAACACATGGCATATCGAGCACAAACACCAATATACCTAAAAAATAAAACAAGGACAAATATGCATTTTGTTGCAATAATTTGACACATCTGATGCGTCATTGATTAGCATATCTCTAACACATAGGTCCATCCATGACTATCATACACTCAGAAAATACAAATGTTTGAAAACTTAATACTTTGGCTAATGTTTCACTCACCTTTCACCAACAAGAAAAAAAGACTCATACTGAGTTTCTCTCATTTGAAGCTAATATGTCTATATACTGTATATAGAAATGGATTAGGGTACATATACTGTGCACACATACACCTGTAGTATATGTATGTATTCACTTTACACTGTAGTATCTAAACAGTTTTATGACACTGTTGCTTTCCTCTCAGCTGACTGATTACCTGTATTGATAATAGATTATCTCACAGTGGTCAATCGCTCCACCTGGTCACCCAGCAGGTGACTCAATGAACAAAAAACACCTGGATGTCCAGGGTTCGAGGTTTTTTTTTTTTTATACAACTGTCAACATGTATGTATGGAGTAACGTTCTTTTTTTTAAATTGCTTATTTATTGGTTATTGATTTGGAAGCAAAGAGAAGCATCTGAATCTAGAGACCTAAGAGTGAAATATGTATTTTGACTGAATACTGTTTAAACACACTGGATTCACAGTACTGGAATATTTTACTTTGAAAACTACACATTTCTACAAAAATGTAGCCTCAGAGTTCAGCATTTAGCTGCTGCCATCATGACCAGAAGTGACCATATTTGGAAGAGAGGGAGGAGCTAGGAAGGAGAAAGAGGGCGGGTCCCTTAGTTATGCATAACTTTATACATTTTATTTACTTTAAGCTTTAAAACAATTTAAATGAGTGAGTGATACAGAAAACACTCCTCGATTTCTCAAAACTTATGAATATTACTACAACATTAGCGGCTACAGTTGCATTAACTAATAAAGTTTCGTGTGGTATTATCATAAGCTGCGTTTCCATTACCATTGGAAATCTGCAAAATTTAATCACGCTACAAAAAAAACTGGCGATGGAAACCGCTGAATTTCGAACAAACTCTGAAATATCGCAAAATAATTTTACGCTTTCATGAGAAAGTTTTTCAGACATTTCGATATTGAAATATATCACAAAAGTGCAATGAAAACACTTGTCCTTCGTCACATGACTAGTTCGTCAGTGAAGTCCTCTTTTACGACCCTCTCCCAGAAATCCCTTATACGTGGCCTTTGCCTCTGAACTCTCGTCCACTGTCTTCGTTTTTTGTTTCAAATTGTCAAGGCAACCACCGTAGATATAATCCTAACGGTGCCAACATGCAACATGTTTTGGGCGTCCATCTTCCTGCAGCCGAGTCTCACAGGATGAGATTTTAAAAGTTATGCAGATCTTGCCCCAAAACAACCTTGAATAGAAACACGTTAAATGCACACTTTCACTTTTTCAACATTTTCGAAATATTACTTTTATTTTGGGAAAAACTGTAAAGGAAACGCAGCTATAGACAATGTGCAAACTCAAACTAACTCACTTTTGGAGCCTCAAGTGGCCATTTAGGGAACTGAAATTTTTTTAACTTCATATTTCAACCCTGAAGACACAATTTGTTTAAAAAAAAAACAAAAAAAAACTTGTATGTAGAATTAAACTAAACAGGTTTACTTTAATTTAGTTTAATCTCAAAACAGATAGAATATTTTAAAATCTAAATTTGCTGCCCTGAAATAAAAAAAAAACTACCGTGCTTTATTTTTTTTAACTGTAAAAATAAACCACATAAATTTCAAAGTAGAGTATACCATTGAACTAAATTCAGCGATGTTTAAAAGTCAGTATTCAGAAATTTCTTAATTATTCAGTTGCAATTCAAATTATTATGGCATCTCTTTGCTTCCATACGTTGAGCTTATTTTATTAGGCAGTAGAGGGTCATTGTTTCTTTTCTTTTCTACGTTAATTTTAAAATCATTTTAATACCAACGTGCTGTGATTTCAAGCTTATTGTGCCATCTCCAATGAATCAACAACAGTGGAAATTTGAAATATAAAGAACTGAGGAAATGCGCTACATCGTGAAAATAAACGTAACTTTCAAATTCATGTATTTATCTTTTGAGGCTGTTCAGTTGTGTTGTGATCACAGTGCAAGACCCTGAAACTGTTTGAACCCCGTGTCAAATACAGTGTTGTCCTGCTGTGAAAAATGCAGCTTTCTGAGGAAAATCTGCACAATGCATCACGTCCTGTTTGTCAGTCTGCTATGGAAGATATAAAACATCGAAATACAAAACAAATCAACACAGTAATTAAAGTGGAGGAGATAAAAAAAAAACAGACTGCTACAGTATGTGTTTATGATGTAGTTGAATGTGATAAATTACTTATTTTTCTTTGTTGGATTTGTGTTTGTGAACATTTTAAATCTTCCATAGTCGCTGGGAAACACTTTAACAAATAAAAAGTTTAACATTATAAGTATCCGTATTATAATACACTAATAATGCCTATAAGAGCGTAGCAGAGCAGGTTGGTGGTTGGAGGTAGGGTTGGGAGGTATCTCAGGGTTGGAGTTTACACGACTTTTGGTCATTTTTTGCCCCCACTTATTACATTCCTATAAAATCTGCTTGCATATAATGACACCTGTTTCGTTGATCACTCCGACAGCTCCGGTATCCGCCGCCCCCCTTTCAGTCATCCTCCAGCGTTTCCGTCTTGATGTCATTCCCCATGCTGCACCC
>OOFC01009184.1:8861-23129 GCA_900323345.1 Pseudochromis fuscus
TATTAAATGGAGAATCTAAGAGGTCCGACCCACCGTGCACCTCTTGCCCTCTGATGACAGAGAACAGATGAGCTGAATTTCAAACGTCCACAGCCACCGTGAACCAGTCTGGCCGGTCTGCCTCTGCTCTGTGAAAGAGAGGATGGAGGATGGAGGGGAGGAGGGGGGAGGAGGCGGGGAGGGCGTGAGAGGAGGAAGGGGGGAGAGAAGAAAAATGTAAGAGCAGCAAGCCTAGCAGATCAAAGAAAATAACATGGGAGAGGATATGAGTGCTTTGAGAAGTAATATAGCCGAGATAGCATCTGTTTTCCGTAGCATGCAGGAGGCTTGAGACAAGCCCTGGAAAAAGACAACGGAGAGCGAGTGCACTTTAGCCGAGGATAAGACCAAACACAAATGGGTTATTAAGAAGCCCTCAATATAATATCTGGCTGACATTAAAGTGTCTCTTTTGAAATGATCCACAGCTGGGGATAGGAGGCTTTTTATGATACTGATAGTGAATAATAAATAATAGGAGGGATCATTATGAGGGCAGGGTGTTTGTTTGACTGGATGTGTATTTGCTTGAAAAGAGATTAAAGAAGAAAAGAAAAACAAATGTCATCACTTGTACGCTGCTGGAGAGTTTACAAACCCTATGAAGGAAAAGAAAACACTTTAAAGACAGTTCATGATTAGCACAGGCGTTATTATCCTGGCCTCATCCCACTGTCACACTTTTTATCTGGTGTTTACTTGATCGTGCAAAATATTTTTTTTAATCTTGTCTGAAAGCAAAAAAAAATTAGATACTGTCAGTTTAAAAAAATGTTAAAATCTGAAACACAAACTGTGTCCAGGATCCAGTTGTCTATTTTAATATCTATGGTCCATTTACAATATTAAAACCATTCATAGGTCGCACTCCCATATGAGCCTCCTGAAGATGGAATAATGTCCCTCCTGATCCGTTCTGCAATAGGCCATATTGGATCCAGATTTCACTGGTTCAAAAGTCATTTCACTCCCCTTCATTTCTTCATCCCTCTCTCTCTCTCCCTCTCTGCTTTCTTCCTCTCTGTCTCTCTCAAGCCTTCCCACTGCCTGTTTTATTTATTGCAGGTCCAGTGGTGTGGTACAAAGCCATTACCCGCGCATATGTACCTTTTTGAATAATCAATAAATAATTATTTTATTATTTAATAGGATCGTATGGGAAAAGGAAATGGGTTTTATTACATAAATCCATCACGCATGATGAATGGGTACACTTGTAAAGTTGGACGGGGGAGAGGGAAAAGTGGTCGGACAGGCCTGCGCCTGTGCTCGGCTACTGTGCATTGCTGAGCACTTTCTCCATGCGAGGTTGTAAATATGACATTTTTGTCTCTTTGGGACTGTCAATTGGAGTGCACGGGGAATGGGAGCAGGGGGCTGTAAATTCAGAGAGATTAATTAACCTTTTAGATTTGCGATTCAGCCCTGCATCTTTTTCTGTATATTGTGACCCCTGTGAGCAGAGAGGTGAGAGACCTGGCCGCAGACGGCCCTGGGAGTCTCGACGGCTCATTCCAAATGAGTTATTAACAGAATTTTTTGAATAGATGGAAAAATTGTAGCCTGGCCATTTAGTGTCATAAAGGCTGGGTTGGCGAGGCGGCAGGGGCCTCCCAGGGACAGGAGGCAATACCATTACAATCAAATCTGAGATGGAAGAGGGATTGAGCTGTCCATTCTGAATTTTTATATTGTCGGAGGGCTGGGGAGGAAATAATGCCATCCTGGAGTGTATTAACCTCTGGCTGGGGAAAGAGGACAGGGAGAGAGAGAGAGAGAGGCAGGCAGGCAGGCAGAGGGAGGGATTTCAGATTGGACGGCAGGGAGAAGGAATGGCTAGAAGTGGGAGGAGGGGAATGAAGGGGCAAAAGAGAGTCTTATGCTGGGGATGCCAAAGAGGGAGAGGCAGCGATATGAGATGGCCAAAAGACACAGCCAGAACCGAGAAGGGAAATAATGCAATAAGGGCAGGCAGAGAGTGAAGGAACTGCAATGAGATGGAAAGCTCATATGGACACGAAGACATGGTGACGGAGGAGGAGAGATGATAGGAGGAGATATAAGGGTAAAGGTGGGAGAAGGGATGTTGGATTGACAGAGAAGAAGGTGATGTGGAAGTGAAGATCGAGATGCTCGGGAATAACAAATGAGTTGTGGAGTTCCCCTGCAGTATATGGATGGCAATGATATTAGGATGATGATAATACCTTTGGGATTTCATTATTAACTGGCCAGTAGTCTGTCCATATGGCTTCATAGTAGTTTTACTGGAAAAAGCACTCAGACCCTTGAATTCACTATCAAATCAGTTGTTTTTCTCCTTAGACTCCTGACATCTTTGTAAGGCATTGATCTTACTATGTAAAGAACCCTGAGCTGATTGATGATTGGACAGTTAGCAAAAAAACTGAATTGAAATGAAATTTATAAAGCACTTTGTAACCCTGGTTTTTAAAGGTGCTATACAAAAAAAACCCACTGCATCTAAAATTGCATCAAAGTAGAATTACCTGCAAAATGCTGCTACATTAAAACAACTAAAAGTATCAAGAGTGAAAGTAGTCATTATGGAACAAAATAGTAACTACCAGTGATATTAGGGGTGGCACAAGACCATATATCCACATGCTTGTGGATCAAAATAAATATATGAGTTGGATAATGGCCTATGTTATTAATCGATTTACTAATAAAACTGATAAAAATACTTGGGTTTCCTTGGGGATTTATTAAAGTATATACCTACATACCTACAAAAGCAGTGAATCTCATCTATTGACACTTTCCTAGAACTGTTTTATTATTATTTTGTATTGTAATAACGGAAAATAAAGGACTATTCTATGTAATTCTAAAGAAGTCCCTCAGATGGTTTTGTATCATATTGTATCACACTGCAACAAATCACATCGAATTGTCCCCTATTAAAAACACACTGTTTCTGAATCATATCGAAGTCCCTGTATCTAGATCGGCTCCTCTTCCAGTGGAGAGATGCACACCTTGATATACAACATTATATCAAACAATAATTACTGAAACATCTAAACAGAATTATAAAGTTGAAACTCATCTATGTCAGCTACTTGGGTAGTTTGATCAAGAACAAAACTTGTAAAGCCTAGGTTAAACCTTATTAAATGTCATGAGGTAGATGAGATACACTAAATAATTCAGTAAATAAACAAGAGATTGTATTGTTTAACTTGACTGTGACGTTGATCAGGAACCTATGTCACTAAACCGGATTTACCAGCAGGACATGTGTTTTAGATGAGAGAGCGTGTACTGAGTCAACATGGACCCTCCTGCACAGGTATGCCACCTGTTCTTCCTAAACTAAACCTATGCATTAAATAGAGCTGCACATAACGACCACTCTGATAGTCAATTAACCATCTAATACTGAAATGATTAGTGAACTAATCAGATAATGAATCACAGATGGATACTTTATACAGAAATATATCTTTTAAACAAGTTTACTGCTGACACTAGCTGATACTGATACAAAAAGTAAATAAAAAATGTCCTAGTTCTTCTCCAAGGACAGGCACAGTGTTCAGTATTGATATAAACTAAAACTAAATAAAACGGTGCCATTTTTTTTCCAAACAAAGACAGGCAAGTAAACCTATCGTGTAACTCCGAGCAGAGATAGGAAGGAAGTCAGATGTAGCGACTATTTTTATCTATATTTATGTATTTCTGTTTCTTCACTGTCAACTAATCGTTGCACACCCTAATATTAAATTACCTCTTCAGCTCCTGTTACAAGCCAGCACGGTTCAATGGGCGTTTATATCCAACACTGACTTCAGGTGTACAGTCTGTGTGAAACATCCACCTGCTCTAAGCGCGTGCTTCATTCGACCAATAGCGTCCCAGTTCAGAGGTCACGCGGGGAGGAAGTTGTTGGCTGCTTCTCTCCACTGCAGCTAGTGCAGGTAGCCTGTCGTTTAGCCGCTAACACGCTTCTCAACGCGCTGTGTGTGTTTGTCACGGAAAAGTTTGGGAATGAAAGAGGTTGGATCGTACGGAGGATGAAGCCGGCTCGTCCAGGGGAATGATTTCCACCTCCTTTCCCTCTGGAAAAGAGGATAAGCACGCGTAAAGAAACCCGGAAGTGTTGTTGGAGGTAATCAGCTTGCTGTAGTAGCTTGCAGAGGAAATAAATGCCTGGAACAAGACACGCCGCAGATAGTAATCTCTTGACAAGATAACAGTGATTATTGTGATTATAACTGCTGTGTAGATGTTTAATCTGTGTCGGCTAATCAACTGACAGCTTCTGCTGAGGGGGTTAGACACCGGCTAGGCTAACCGTACTGGCTATTTTACTGTTTATACACATGTAACTGCAGTCAGTATATGTAGGAGCTAGTTAATGCTACTATATAATCACAATAAGGAGGATGTATAAGTGATGTTATGTGTAATGTAATTAAACTGTGGAGAGATTTGTCCAGATCACAACGTGACATGCTTGTTAAACATTCCCACATCATATCCTGACTCCTGTTCAACACTCAGGTTTTAGGTTTAAATAAATAAATAAATTGTATATCTAACAAAGGTGTTAACTAGTACAAATGCAGCCAGTATGTGTAGTACAAAGTGTTTACAATACAGTCACTTCTTTGCAGAATGTACTGCCAGCTAGTACATTTTGTACTTGCTGTAATAGTCATCTGTTTTCATTCAGTTATTGATTATGTTTTACTGACATCCTCTTACATGGGATAATGAAAACTTAACTCCAACCTAGGTGTTTTATCGCCTTCATCTTTTACTTTCTACTCTTTTCCAAACTGAATGTGGTTTAAACGATGTATCAGTCTACTTTTCTAATCAGCAACAATGATTTAATTCCTCTTTTAGTTGTTGCTTTCCAGTAATATCTAATCTCTGGTCTGTGCTTCATACTGGATCATCTTGAGGAGAGTTGTGATCAATGCCTAAATATCTGTTTATGTTCCGACAGCCTGCAGCACCCACTGACACGATGAGTGCCAAATATGGCCTGGTGGGCTACAACAGTTCACGGAAGCACATTTCCATCTCCATCCCCTCGTCTACAGAGGTGATGTCGCCCCACATAAAGTCTGTGGAGGAGCTGAGAGTCCTGGGAATCAATCTGAGCAGCTTAAGTGCACCCACGCAGTTCTTCATCTGTGTGGCTGGAGTCTTCCTCTTTTACCTTATCTATGGATACTTGCAGGTAACACAGGAGAAAACAAAACATACACAAACCCAAACACACAAACGTGCTATTTTCTGTAAATAAAGAAAAAAAGAATGGCACAGAGGAAATTAAAAAAGAAAAGAGCCATACTAAAACATGTTTTGTTTTTCTGTGTTTGTCCGTCCACACAGGAGTTGATATTTTCCGTGGAAGGATTCAAGCCTTTTGGTTGGTATCTCACTCTGATCCAGTTTGGTTTCTACTCCATGTTTGGACTCGTAGAGCTCCAGCTCACACAGGACAAACGCAGAAGGTGCAGCTACACATTGTGCTTTACTCTTTTGTCACATATTCAGCGTTCACATTTTTGAGAAAATCACTGAATTAAAAAAATAATAGAATGTCATCAACTTGATAAAATTTGTCTCTCTTTTGATTCATGTTTTCCTTTCCTCCAGGATACCAGGGAAGACCTACATGATAATAGCATTTCTCACAGTGGGCACAATGGGCCTGTCCAATACGTCTTTGGGCTACTTGAACTACCCCACACAGGTCATCTTCAAGTGCTGTAAACTCATTCCAGTCATGATTGGAGGAGTGTTTATACAAGGTCAGATTTTTATCTGTATTTATTTTGCTGTTTCTGCTGATGAATTTGATCCTTTTTATGCCCCAAATCTTCACCATTACTACTGAATGCTACGTTAACATGGGTATTGCAGCTCTGTCTGTCCATCATCTTCACATCTGGACATTGTTTGAGCTGGATATATCAAGTGTGTGTGTATGTGTGTGTTGGTTTGATCATGTAAGCTAGGTTTTTGGAATTGCTTCAACCTGAAGTTAGTTTTGTCTTTTTGAACATTCAGTCATTCATTCATTAATCTTCTATACCTGCTTATCCAATTGTGTTGCGGTAGTCTGATGGAGCCTATCCTGGGCAAGAGGCGGGATACACCCTGGACAGGTCACCAATCTATCACAGGGCTTTGAGTTTTCATCATTTAGACAAATTAAAATTACAAATGTAAACAAAACTCGAATCTGCATGATCTGAAATACTCTATTTAAAACTAGGCCTGTGACAAGAATGTTTTTGTTTCTTTAAAGTAAACTAAAAATTTACATTTTTATTTAAAAATAATGAAAATTAATGTTGCATCACTATTTAAGGAAAAATATAATTGTTGTTATTGAACCTGAATTTAACCATTATAATTCAAGACAGGTGGACTTTAGAGAAGGTACATGTTGCACCTCATTTCAGTCATCACACGTCTCCTTTGAAGCGATGACCACCTTTCAACTTTCACTTCAACCTTTTTATCCCCGTCTGTTGTTTTCGGTCATCAGAGCCCAGTCGGCGGTGCTCACAGTTTCTCCCTCGCTCTCGGTTCTGTCTGTGCTTTCATCCTCTCACCGGTCTTCTCGAGGTTCTGTGTCCTGAATGTCAGACGGGTTTTGTGCATCTTTTTTTTTTTCTCCTCTCTCTGGATGGATAGATGTGAGGACCATGGTCCCTCAAGGGGTCGAGTGGAAAACAGAATTTGTTCACTTCGAATGCAAAGAGGAAAGAAAAGTGGGAGAGAGGGATGGAGGGATGGATACAGGGAGGGAGGAAGGGGGTGAGGGGTTGCATCTGATGTGAGGCCCTTCAAAGGCGAGTCAGGGAATCAAAGCCGACCACAGCCAACCTGATGCTGCGTCCCCTTGTCAACCTTAAGGCATCCATCCGTCAGCCTGTTTTGGAAGACTCCTTCATCCTGTTGTTTTTTTTTTTTCCACACAGGTTTTTTTATTCATTGTTTCATGCACTACCTTAGAAACTTTGAGTTGTGGAAAAATACCAGTTGCAAAAACTTTCCTTAGTTTCCCAGTGTAAACTCCTTATTAAAGGTGGAAAAGGTGGATCATCTAAGTTCTGCTCGGGGAGAGGGGACCTCTCCTTCTGTCTCAATTTACCATAATTTTGATATTGGAAAATGTTTATAAGTTTTACAGGTACCTCACATTTTAATATGAATTTCTCAGTGCTGTCAGTTCTGAAACTTTATTTGGAAAAAATATAATTTAAAGTGTTAAAAAAACATTAAGAATAATTCATTGCTGTGTTTTTGTGTTGCAGGTAAACGCTACAATGTTGCTGATGTGTCTGCTGCTCTCTGCATGAGTCTGGGACTTATCTGGTTTACCCTCGCTGACAGTAAAGTGGCTCCCAACTTCAATGTCACAGGTAATTCCTTCATGATCCATCTCTAGTGGTTTTCACAGAAAGGTTCTAATACTCATTACTTTGTCTACAACTGCAGGAAGCTGCAGTCAAACATCTTGTCTCGTTTTTTTTTTTGTTGTTGTTGTTGTTTTTTTAAATGACTGGTCACTAACTTCTGAATGACTTGGTTATTAATACGGCAGTGGTTCAGTGGTAGAGCGGCCGTCTACCGACCGAAGGGTTGGTGGTTCAATTCCCACTCCTCCCAGTCAATGTCGGTGTGTCCTTGGGCAAGACACTTTGTATCACAGATTTGTATTCAGTACCAGTACAGTATTTGATAGGCACACTGTTACAGAGTGCTGCTAGTTTTGTATAATATAATGAACACACAGTAAAAAGCTGAAAGATAGTGTGACACCTCAGTGGTCTTAAAATGATTGCAGTGTAACTTCAGTGTCCACATGTAGCTGGTGACCGCCTTTTTGTCTTTGTTCCCCTGAAGTTTGCCTGTAAGATTTTTTTAATTAATTTCATTTTTTGCTAATACAAAAGTTCATTTTTGTTCTTTATAACTAATACATGTAGTTTGCTCATGTTTTTGTTTTCTAAATATGTGTATTTGCGGCATACAGGTGTCCTCCTCATCTCCCTGGCACTGTGTGCAGATGCTGCCATTGGAAACGTGCAGGAGAAAGCCATGAAACTCCACAACGGCTCCAACTCTGAAATGGTATTCTCTTAATCTGTTTTTTTAAGTATATATAAATTTGTAATAGTGTAATAGCAATTTGGTGTGTTCACACATTATTAGAAAATAATGCAAAATATTTACTTCTACTTGACTATGTCATTACACTTTTATGTGGCACGTCGTAGCTGTGAGAAATGCGGTGATAGATGTAATAACGGTCACTGACTGGTCACATGATGTTGCGTTGACAGGTGCTGTACTCGTACTCCATTGGTTTTGTCTACATACTGACAGGCCTGCTCTGTGTGGGCGGGCTCGGTCCAGCAGTAGCGTTCTGCTCAGAGGTGAATATATGACAACATGAGTATCTCTGGCACTGAGTGTGTTTACTGTATGTATAGTCACACTTGAAGATGCAGACACAATGCTATAGTCAAATCATCTTTTTATGATATGCTCATTGATGTCTTGTATGCAGTTAAGAAAATGTAATTTGTCTCATGATCCTCTATACGCTTTATATTTTAATACCAAAAATATAAACCTCTAGTGGGTTTACATAATAAATACATATAAGGTTTTTTCCTCCATTGAGGTGGTTCTGTTTTGCTTTCATTTGCTTGTCAGCAACAATACAGAAAAACTACCAAACAGATCTTGATAAATATTTTTTTGAGAGATAAGGCATTGCCCAAAGACAGCAATGATTATATTTTGGGAAAGATCAGAGAATGGGATCTTGTCTGTTAAAAAAATATGTATACATCTCCCCAAAAAACCCTGTGTTTTGTAATGGGTAAATATTTTACAAGGCAGTGTTGCTATTTCACCACCAGAGGGCAACAGTGTTCAGTTTATAGCATCAGAACAGCTGAATTATGCCATGTCGGAGGTTTGTGCTCTCTGAGTGCTTTCAAATGTGTAATTAATACATTTTCATGTCAGTGTGTTAATGTTTGTGTTTTGATCTCCTCCTGTCCAGCATCCTGTGAAAACCTACGGTTATGCATTCTGCTTCTCTCTTACGGGTTATTTTGGGATCTCCTTCGTGCTGGCCTTAATCAAGCTGTTTGGTGCTCTGGTTGCAGTCACAGGTCAGAGCCACATTCACGTTTTCTTCTTTCCTCTGCAATAGTGTAAATGTCTCATATTTAACATTATATTGGAAAAATTCATAGACTGTACATAGAATGGATCAAGCTCACGTAGCGTCACCCATTGGTTTGTGAAGTAGCATTTTGAAGCCTGGAGTTTCATATTTGAACATCACCATGATATATTTTTTTGTTTGTTTTTTGCTAATACTTGGCGGCTGTGGCTCGGGTGGTAGGGTGGGTCGCCTGTGAATTGTAAGGTTGTGGGTTCGATCCCTGGCTCCTCCTGTCCACATGTTGAAGTGTCCTTGGGCAAGACACTGAACCCTAAGTTGCTCCCAATGGTGGCTAGCGCCTTGCGCGGCAGCTCGGTAGCCATTGGTGTGTGAGTGTGTGCGTGAATGGATGAATGAGTTGCCTTGTAAAGCACTTAGAACCTAGCTTAGGTCATGAAAGCGCTATATAAATGTACTTCATTTACCTTTTACCGTACTGACCATATTTGGATATGAAGGGAGGAGTGAGGAGGCGGGTCTGACCCTTATAACTGAGGACACTGTCCAATGTGTATGAGACTCATGTTTAGGACTGGTCTCCAAGTGCTCTCTAATGGCTAATTAGCTGATGACATCAGAAATGACTTGTGTAAAAATTAATTTTCTATGTATACTGAGCATTTTATGATTAAAGATTAGGATTTTTGAATTGAAGTCAATTGTAACCAGACTTTTTTGGCACCAGCATCTAGTGGTCATTGGGAGTATTACACCTTTTTGCTCTTCCACATTGGTCTCCTTTTTAAGACCTGGTTGCTTCGTCCATTTCTGTATACAGTCTATAGAAAAATCCTATCACATGATTATATGCATGAAGAATTAACAGCGTGTTCCCAGATCAACACCAGGAAATAGGTCTTTGGATTCTGTTGAGGTTTTGTGTCTTATTTATAATTAAGTTTAGGAATCTAATATTTGGCCCTGATGCTACATGAATGTGTTGATTCCTTTGCAGTGACCACCGGGAGAAAGGCCATGACTATCATACTTTCCTTCATGTTCTTCACAAAACCTTTCACTTTTCAGTAAGTACCGTCCCCTTTTGACTTTAAACACTTTGTTTGTAAGTTTAAAGTGAGTCCACAGTGTGACCACTGACCTCCCCCTTTGACTAATAAAACTTGATTTGGCTTCACTGCTCTTTGTTTTCATGTCCTGAGTCCATTTTCAGACCTTGACTGTTGCGCTGCTCCTTCCTCCTTGTCCTTCACTCCTTTGTTCATCCTCTAGCTCCTCTGTACTGTCAGGAGGGGCTTGTTTTCTGTGGACCCCTCCTGCTCTGTTTCTCCACCGTGACTTTCAACATGCTTGTGTGTGTATCATCATGGCTAACATCATTCTCCCTCCAGCTGGTGTGTGCCCTCAACCTTAAGTGGACTCTCAGTCCCTTTCATGGCTGTTTTTAGATACTTTATAACCAGCAGATTCTGTTGTTAGTTTTTAAATTTTTAGTAAATAGTTGACGTAACTTAAACCAAATTTAAAAGATTAGCCTGATCGATCACCATACGTTGAGCTAAAACTCTATGATAATACGATGTTACACCCTATTTGAACATTTTTATATCAGAGTTGTGTTATTCTGTTGCATTCACAGTTTAAACTCAAGTGAACTTCAGCTGAACTGTCAAAAGAAACAAATGTTATGTTGTATCACTTTTAAAGGTGCCCTGTGGAATTTTCTTGTACATAAAGTTTCACTCAGTGTTGCTCATTAAAACACACTGTGTGCATCCTTGAGGTCTAACAATAACACCAATAACATTTCCACTCTCATATAATATTTGGAATCCTTTTTTTTTGTGCGTTTGTTTTCTTGCATCTGTCTTCACTTGCGAGCAGTTTTCTTCTTTCACTGACTTTCCTAGCACCTTGCTGCATTGCTTCCATCATTATCTCCACCTTCATATCAATTAAATAGGATCACAACATGCATGTGCACAAAACCACTTGCAAATAAAATGCTCACAAACTCCACACCATAAGTTAATGTTTGTAAGTCATTGAAAATTGAAAACCACAGGTGAAAATACCGTTTAGAAGATAGATTATGACATAAACTAATGATTCATGGGAAAGTTTGAAAAAAGAGCTCATACAACTAAGATATCCATCTTCAAAACTCAGTCTTGAAGCAGAATTCACCCACCAATTTTAAATTTTTAAACCAATCAGAAAAAGACGGGGGGATGGGTGTTTCTGATTGGTTGAAGTGCTCTGACATCACATGGGCACAGCACGTAGAAGCAACACGAGTAAGACTGCAGAAATATTCAGACTGTTGTTGTCACCACCGTGAAGTCTGCAGCATGAGTCACTTTCTGCCATCTTCTGTAGTGAAGGGCAACATAGGGCTGACCCTCCAGTCTTGAACCCATGTGATGTCATCATCAAGCCAGCCCAGTAGTGGTATTAGCACTGCTGTACAAAAATGCTCACGCTTTTTTCATAAGAGGTTAAATATGGCTGAAAATTCTCTTATGTGCTCTCAGTATTAGTGTTTCCTTTTCCTGTTCCTTTAATATCTAAGCGTTCTGTTTTACCCCTATCAGGTACATCTGGGGCGGCCTTCTGGTGCTGTTGGGCATCTTTCTGAATGTTTACAGTAAAAACAAAGACAAAATGAAGCTTCCCTCCATCAAGGACCTCAGGAGCTGGCTGCTGATGGGGAAGAAAGTCAGACTTCTCTCACAAAACGTATAGGAGGATCCCACATGTATAGCGGACGTCCTACAGAGGCAGACTGCTACTACCTGCCCACTTCAGGTGCAGTGTTGACCTGCATGTCTCAGGGGATGTGCTGAAGCATGTGCCTGAGCTACGGGGCCTCATCGCCACCAACGTTGAGCCAAGGATGGTGTATACAGGGTCTGACCTCCAAATCAGCCTTACAAGCAGCTGACTTCATTAAACCATGGGTGTATGGGAGTCGGTGTGTCCTGTCTGTACCAGTGCGCCACTGGTTTACTGTAATTTACACTTTCTGCCGCAAACTGAAGGAACTCTACTGTGTTTTAAAAGGGGGATGAATGCCGAGTGGGTCCCACAGAAACATTCCCAACATGGACTACAACACAAGGACGCCTAAAGACCCTCTCTCTAAAGGGAACATAACTCCTTAGCTCACCAAATTGCACAGTTTTGCACTGGAATTGACTCGAACTTTTAAACCCTTGCAGTTGGAACAAAAATGAAATGTTGAAAGGAAAAAGAGACATGTTCAGTTGTGAAATGATTGTCGCCCACCCTAAAAAGAAAAGCGTATTTCCCCCCGCATGTGCCAGAAAAATGGAACAAAACTTTGTTTCACGTTATCATTGTCTTTACAAAAGTGGCTTTCATGGTTATATGGTATTTCATATCTGACTCAACACTAATTCATTACCCAAAAAAAAAAAAGTGTGATCATGTGGTGACATTTTGGGGCATCAACAGTGTCAACTGCCATAATTTGCTAACCATATGTTTGGGTGAAAGGCTACAACTCTTTTTACAATAAAGTATGTATTTAGTAATTACAGTGTTGTTGTGTTTGTGTGAGCATGGTGTGTCAGCCAGCCCTGATTCCCCCCCCTTTGCACCGCTTGAGAGAAGAGTTGAAATGTTGCCAAAATGTATGTGTGTGTCTGTGTGTGTGTGTTTATCCATCTAGTGGCCTTAGGCATGTTTGATTAGGAGTCCTGAAAAAAGATAGCACTGCTAGATAGAAAATAAACAGCAGTCTTCACCGTGCCGAGGCAGTCCTATTCATTTGGATCTATCCAGTGTGTGTGTGTGAGTCACACAAATGCCAATTCACAGCCTCGCTAAATGATGATGAAGATCACACCTGGTTCTTCCCGAAACACATTCTCTGTTGGGCCATTCAAGCATCTTACTAAGAGATTTACACCAAGCTTTTTCTTTTTTTTTTTCCCCCAATGGTTTCCTCACCGACATTAGTGTTTCTACCATTACATTACATTACTGTGCTACAGTAGGTGATTGCATATTAGATTCCAGTGTCCTGCTGACTCTCACACACATAAATCCCTCTCTCCGAATCCTTGATTTTTTTTTGTTTTTTTTTTAGTATCACCGTGCATCTGGTTTCAATCCAAAATCCATTTCATAGCCCAGGAGATCTGTGCTTGTCCAGTCCTATTCACTGTTTATCGTACGCTTACGCCTGGATAACAGCAGAGCTCCTTTGATGTGCTGCACAAGAAACGATGACAATGCTTTAAAAATGTATGTTTCTTATTCCATTAATAAGCTCAGTCAGTAGTGATTATGTAAGGTTTTTGATAGTATGACAATCATAGTGGTACAAATAAAAATGTAGTATTTAGTGAAGTAATTGGATACTTCAAGAATTTACCGTCGTCCTATCTGCTGAAGTTCACCTCTGATTGTAGACATCTGAGAAGAAATCTGTGACAGTTTTGTGTTCAGGAAAATTCTTAAGTATCCAATGTTTGAGAAGTCTTTTGTCCTTCATTATCATTTTTGCGTGTATGCATGTGTGTGTGTGTATGTCACTGCCATGCTGTGAAATGACAAGAGACTTGCCAGCTCAGCAGGAGCCGGGCTGAGTGTGGCTCTCTCTGTGATCCTAATAGAGGCCCAGATATTACAGTCTCACTTCCAGGCGGGAAACCTAACACTGGGCCAATTAGTAATTTGGTATTTCATAAAATTTGGCAGCTTGTGTGTGATGACAAACTGACAGAGATCTTCTTCTCCTCCGGGGAACCTTTGGCAGTACAGCAACACACACACACACACACACACACAGGACTGCTGCTAAGTTTTTCCTCCACACTAAAGTGTTGCACAGATTGGAAGAGCATAACTCAATTGAAAGCAGAAAATGACTTTGGATGCGTTCTTGTTTGGCTGCAGATCCGTGTTTCAAACAGGCACAAAATGGGAAAAAGATTTTCTTCAAGAGGCTCCTTTTTTTTTTTTTTTTTTTAAAAAAAACACCCCCCCCCTTTTTTTTT
>OOFC01009198.1:2157-15406 GCA_900323345.1 Pseudochromis fuscus
ATCTGTTTATTTAAAAAAAAAAAAAAAAAAAAAAGATGATGCATGCTTCCTGCAATGTCTTTGAAGGCATGGCAGATCATTTATTTATTTTACAGTAAATCGCAAAGGCTCCAGTAATTCCTAATGAAGAGAAAACCTCTTTGTGGTGGGGTTATGATTTATTGTAAAACAGTGTATGTCTGAAACGGTTTCCAAAAACAATTAATAATAAAAAGGGTGATGGCATTTTTTATTCATTTTTAATATGTGTAGTTGAAGCCAACAACACAGATTTTACATAATTAGTTTGTGTTTAAATGTGTGATGAGTCTTGGAACGATTAATTTATTTTTTTACTAAATGTACAGTATGTAGATTTGAGGGCTGTGTGATTTGAGGTAAAGAAAATAGTTGAGTGCATCCTGAAGTTAATGAGTGTTAAGTAGCTTTGGGGGATGTTGTTTAAGCTTTAATTTAACAATTACCCTCTCCCTTGTCGCCATGCTCTCAGACAAAGTGTTTATTTTATTTTATTTTGGATAAATAAAGGTTTTTAAGTATCCCTGCTCTTAGCTTTTAACCACGTTGTTACTTGGTGTGTTAACTTTACTACTTCTGTCTTTCACAGGACAGACATTTTCACTGAGGCAGCTCGGGATTTGTGAGCCACCAGCTCGCAGAGGCTTGGCTCTCTGCCCCGAAACCGGCCTTTCTCACCCGCTCAGCAGCTACTCCCGAGGACCGGTTGCCACAGAAAACCATGAACCTGTATCACCGGAACGTACCATGACTCTTTGGGGTACGGGGGCAAAATCTGGGCAGAACTCATGCCTTTCCAGTCGCTCTAACTCAGCGCTCACGCTCACTGACACGGAAATGGACAATAAATCGGACAATGAGATGGGTGAGTAGGGCGCACTTTTCATTCTTTTATCTTAAAACGTTTATTTGTTTGCACCTCATGCTCCCGTGGCTTTTCAAACGAGGGGGGGGTGAAGAAATCACTACGTAGAAAAAAAGCAGCAGTGGGTTGGATTATGGTCGGTGCTGGAGACAGGTCGCTGATTGGTGGAAGAAAGTGGAAGTGTGATTGGTGGGGCTGGTATCTGGAGAGGCATTTGCAGCTGTCTTTGTTTGGATCAAAGGCGTGATTCCTTGCCGCATGCGGAAAAGAATTTGGCCTTCAGATTGAGTAGTTGCTAGTCACCTGGTCCTTCTCCACAGGAAGCAGAGGAGTTTGATAAAGTTTCCCCATGGGCTAGCGTATAATCAAAGATACCTTTTGTGTGCCTCAGTCTGAGATTTTGCTTAGAAATTCTGCAGTGGTTGACTGGGCATACATAATGGCTGATTAAATGGGCACAATGGTTTGAAGTGCAAATTTGATCATGCTGGAAACCTGAGATGGAGGATTGAGGTTCTCTGTTTGAAGAGGGCAAATATTTGTTGCGTCAAATGGAGGCAATGCGTATGAGATGCTTATATAGCTGGATTGTTGTTGAAGTCATTTGTGTTTCTTTCATATTTTACCGTTATCCTGCTTTCTGAGCGGTTAGCTTGCAGGTTGAAAAATCACTTATTTCAAAATAGCATTTAGTTCTGGTTTTCAAGGATCTTCTGTCATTTTTTTTTTTTTATTATTCATCTAAATTAGTTGTCTTCATTAGATGCATCGTCTCAGCTGCATATGTTTCCGTGCTTCAAATTTTAAAATAAAGTTGCCGCTGTGAAAGCGCTCCTGACATCGTACATCATTCATCATCATTACAGCGTGAGCCACCATGATTATAACACACGCAATGTAAAGCTCTAATTATTTTAAGAAACCGATGGTCTCCAAGACTGTCAGGCAGTTTAAATAATTAGGGTTGATTACACTTTTCCTGGCAAGAACATTAAAGAGAGGGTAAAAAGAGAAAATGTCTTGTGTTCATGTGCTATCAATTTTTATACTAAAAACATTGGCTACAGTCTGACATTTGAGACAAGTCATTTTCTTAATGGCAGTATTCATCATAGTGAGCTTATCTCCGGAGGGGTGGGAGCTGACTAAGTCTTCTACCTTTTACAAAATGCCATCAGAATTCAAACTCATGTATTTGTTCCAGTATCTGGCTTTTGCTTTGGCCCAGTACATTGTACTATATACATTTATGAGTCACTAAAACTGCAGTGGTCCTCGTAAACATAACCCCCCCCCCCGCCATCACCTCCTTAGCGCTTGACTCTGGTTATAATTGTTGGTGCATATGCCAAGAATGAAACCATATCACCAGTCATTGCTCCGTCCTGCCCGACAATGCAGGGTCCAGCTTCACTAGTTTGGATATTGAGCTTTGATTGCACCGCACCTGCCCTCCACCACTGCGAGCACACACACACTTATTCACACCCGACAGTACGCCCCTTTGGCATACCTCCTCTGGAGTTTCTTTTGGAAACGCCTCAAGAAGCTGCTGCTGATTGGCTCCAGTTTGTACAACGTCCCACTGCGACTTCAACTAACTCACTATTGTCTCAATTAGTTTCATTATCAGGAAAATAAACACTTTATCTGCTTCATCCCAGGTGCCATACCTCTTTCGATGTTACAAAAAAGCTAGAATCACCTAGTAACTCATGTGTTTAAATGTTCGACGTTTGGCTCTGTCTGCTCTTTTTACTGCACACATAATTTCACAGTGCAATTTAAAAATCTCTCCTCTTGCTGTTAAACTGTTTCTGGAGCTGAAGTTCTTTTTCATCATCTAGATTTTTGAACCGGAGCAAAGAAAAACCTTGTCACTGTTCCACCTATAGATCTCAGCCCCCTTTTTTTTTTTTTAAATTTGATTTTATCAGGAGGCATTGCACTTTTGACTTTCACTATTTAATGAAGCAGCTAAGAGAAATGACCCATCCAAAGGTTTCCATCAACTGAATATGCATGCAGAAGCTCCGACAAGGGGCCGTTCAGCCCCACTTATTCATAAATGAACTCAATATTTCATTCTAATTCGCTCTGTTCTACCGAGTATTCGACACAGACAAGTACCAAAGCTTCAGCACATTCTCGGAGCGCGCCATCTGTGAATGTTAACCTCTGAGAGAAAAGAGGTCCATCGTTTTAAAGATGAACTCGGAGTGGTCATGAGTGGTCATCTTGTCAGCGCGGCTTTAAATGATCCACTCAGGTCCACTGATTGAATAAGAGAAGTTGTTTTGTCAAGTGACGCATTTGAAATATATTTTTCAAAGTCTGCGATGGACGTCAGTTGAGTTCTGTGCACGTTCTACCAATAATAATATGGAGTTTACATCATTTCTCAGGTGTTCGATTTATAAAAATGTTCCAGTAGAAAGTTTTTTAAAGCCCATAATTGCCTTATAATGCCCCACAAGATAGCAGGTGATATGAAACCTAGAAGATTATTTCTAAACACATAAAGCTGCTTTTTTTTCTGATTGAAAAGTATAAACATGGAGCACGATCCAACCTATTAGCTTGCATTGATTTTACACTCAAGATAATCCTGAGCCACTTAAAAAATCCCTTCAGAATAAAATTGATTTTAAAAAATGTTTTTATTTTGTGGTTATGTGAAGTCCTTGCATATCAGAGGAGATGATAACATCCTGGATACTGTGTTGCACATGAGCAGTGTCCATCATAGCTAGAAATAAAAGTGCTATACAACATGTTATACTAAAATATTTACATGGCTATACAGTAATTATACAAATTAAAAACTATTCTATCTCTGCTCTCCATCCTCATATTGAAATGAGTTTATTCCCTGCACCTGACAGTGATAAATTTGCCATGAAAACATGCACACATATAGACTCATACAAACACACATACTAATGCTCACTTACTGCCTCATGTTACATTAGCACTGTGACATGTAGCAGCTGGAAAGTGTTGGAAGTTCATCTGTGGGGAGTAACTCTGCTGCAAGTGACAACCTGATGGTAAAAAAAAGCAATCTTTGCACTTGGCAGATAAATTGAAACAAAATGGAGCTTTAACCACTGAGGTGCAAGTTTCTTTTATTCACTCAGAATTATGTGTAACTGCTGATTAAAAAAAGGAAAAAGTAATATGTTCAACTAAAGCCCTATTTACACAGTAACAGTATTATAGAGACCTAATGTAATTAAATAATTCCACCAGCTTAGTATGAAAGACATTCAGATAGAGTTTCACTGGTGTCTTAAGTGGAAGGTTTCTATTATCAATTTAAAATGACCTGTTAGTGTAATGTGGTGAATATAAAGGAGAAAATTAATCGGAAATATTTTTCTTTCTTTTTTTTAAACTGCTATTCAAGTGCTAATTACAGATGGAAATGCCAAGACACAGAATCTGGTGACCTTGGTATTTACTGAAGCATTTAACTTCCTTATATTTAAAGTTATACACTCAGATGTGTCTGCATGTGTTGAATGTAGGTCACTGGATGTCTGTGTATTTCAGTCCTGCAGTTTTTTTACTAAAATATGTGGAATTTGTTTTAAATGTCTTTATTTTATTTTATTTTTTTAAACTAAATAATGTGGCGTTTTTACTTTTTTGTCAGAGTGGAATTTTCCCCACACAAAATAAACAGTACAAGGCATTTTTGGTAAACACATTATAATGGAAAATGGCTTAATTTTTAAGATTTAACACCTTAAAATGCTTAGCGGTGCTCTACTTCTAGTTCTAGTAAGATGCCCTGAGGACAATAAATTTTAAATGAAGACAAAAAATGTCCTCATTTCAAAAACTGAACAAAGTTTCTTGTAAACAAAGCCAACTGTGGCATCCAGGTTGTCATCAGGGTTCACCATTCTGTGCTTAGCAGAGCACTAACTAGCGCTTCATCGCTATGTATTTTTAATGTTTTAATATAAAAATATTATAGTACAGGTTGAACTGTTGTGTAATATAAATATTTATATCCAGGGGCTGATAGGTCAACATATAGCTGCTGAGTTAAAGTGAACACAACCATGGAGACTTCATTTTATTTTTTATTTTTTTCCATGGTAATGTTGACTGCACTGGCAGAATCAATATTATACCCCTCATAAAACATGAATGACTGCATGAAACAGAAACATAGCATGGCCCAGTTGAGTTGTATTCCTAATAGGGTGTGAAAAAGCTCGCGCTGAGTTGTTAGGTGCTGCAGCTCTGTAGCTGCAGCACCTCATGACAGCTCTGCTCGGCTGTATGAACCATCACACAATGGGTTTTATTGTTCAGTAGGAGGAGCTTGATGCCTGCTGACCCCTGGGTAGGAGAGAGGGACTTACTGTGATGCCTGTCATCCTTGGTTAAAGAAGCATCCTTTGCTCTGGCTTGCACCTTCTGTCCAAAGTAATTTTTGAGGGGAAAAAAAAGTGTGTCACTTTGATGTTTTCATGGCAGGATGTGGTGCTGTGGATGTCCCTGGTATGTCTTTACTGCTGTGTTCCTGCCCGTGACTGTTTACGAGGGGATGCAGCAGAAAAGAATTTCAATTTGTCCGAGTCACAGGTCCACATTCAAACACATCTTACAGTTGAGGGTAGCTCACAGATTCATTGTGTGAACAGTGCCAGTAAAAGGTTAATTAAATCAGTAGAGGTGTCACAGCATAGTGTGCTGTAGCACAGCGAGCACCAAAGGCTTTTTTGGGTGGGAGTATGAAAGCGTATCAGACATCCTCTAACATGCTTCTCTGTGTGCACGTATTCATGTTCTTCCTCCCTGCGCCTCTCCCATCCTCTCCCTCCTCTCCTGTCCAACGTACACACCTACTTTTGAGCAAGCACCTTTGCGTATCTCACTTTGTTTCTCATGCTTTATCTCTCCAAGATTAGAAATATCAAGCAGAGGTGCATATATTTGCACACACACACTAAGGCACATGCACGGGGGACGTCACACTGACGAAGGTGACACGGCATCTGTCAAACTCCTGTCTCAGATCTGCGCCTTGCATCGTGACAGTGGAATCAGCCTATTGATCGTAGCATGAAGAAACCCTCTCTCAACTCGCTTTCATAATTCAATATGGCACAAGCCGAACACAAAAAGAATAAATAACATCAGAGTTTTTGGTTTTTTTTGTCTTGGTCAAAAGGGTTGGCCATCTGTGATATTTTTGAAGAACACTCCAAAAACCGGCAGAGAAAACAGTTTCATCGTTTGTTAATAGGGGCTGGGAAGGTTTCTGAGCTTTATCTCGTGCCTCGTCAAAAGAGGAGGCGCTCTTTGATTGCCGTCATTTATTGTCATCACTTTCCCCGCTTGCTGGCGCTGTCACCAGATAAGTGCTCGCATTGTTAGTGCTCGGGGTGACAGGGGATGTGGGATTCGGCTGTGACGTGCTGAGGTGTCATGGCAGGTGTTGTGCTCATCAGTCATGAGAGCAGATTCTATTTTGGAGTAATTTGAACGGTGTGGAGGAGGTCACTGCCCCGCCCCTGCTGCTGGAGCAGAGGTCGGCGACATTTGAACCGTCGTCGACGACAAACTGACCACTGATGTGGAGGAATTTCGATTTCTCCTTGTATGTGCAAGATGTCCTTTGTGTCTTGTTGGCGTATTATTTTTGCATGTAGCCACATTCATGTGAACACATTAACATAACAGCAACACATGGTGAAAAAAAAAAAAACAACTTCAACTCACACCACAGCTACCCCCCACAGAGTAGATGATCTGATTAGACTTTGGAGTGTCTTGCCGTATAAATTTGCATATTAATCAGGAAAAGCAGATTTTCTTGAAGCTACTATGTAATACTTCAAAGATAGAGTTTCTACTAACATCTATGTGAAGACATTTTTATTTATTTTATTTATTTTTTTGTTAATTAATGCATTATTCATCTAACTTATCATAACCTATTCTTAATATGTGATGATGGTGATTATTGCTTGACATGAGGGAACATTTCAGAGTGTTTTTCTAAGGCAGTATTTAGATGTTGTGAGATGTCAACATAACAAATAAAAAGGATTTAGGCCCCTCTGTATTTGTGGAGTTCAATACAGGCCTGCAGCCAATGATTTTATAATGTGATGATTTTGTTTTTGATTAGTATTTAGCTAATTTAAAACCATAAAATATATGATGAAATGTTTTATTATTTATTCCATCAGAAAAGTGTATTAAAAAAATGCCAATCATATCTTCCTATAGCTCAACATGATGTTTATTAATGTAACCCAAGGTAATTAAATATATGAGTCGCAAATACTCACATTTAAGAAGCTCGGACTATTTGTTTTTTTTAATGACTTAAATGTTTGATTTATAATAAAAAAAAATCAGAAATTAATTTGTGTCCATCCAGTAATTGATTGTGTTGCCTCTAGTCTTACCTCAAATTACTGTGCTTTATTTATTATTTTACCAGTAAGAAGTCCAGAGTTTCAAGGGGAGCCACTTGTGTGTAAAATAGTCAGGCAGACATTATTTCAGGCTTACTGTAGTGTTACACAGAGACTGCAAAGATGCATTTGCACCTTAAAACCCATTTATTTTCTGTCACCCAATCGTTGAGTAACAACATTTGCCTCTCTCTAAACTTAAGTTTCGTGGAGCATCACGGGCGGTGCTGTCTCCCAGCCTCGGGCTCGCCTCTAAGTCTAATCATTTGCAAGGTGCCACACTGCAGGACATGTTATTACGATTAGGAATTACTCTGCAGTTGTCAATTATGAGGGCCACTATTTACCGTCCTCAAGAGAAAATGGCTCATTTCATTTCATCACACACCCTAATTGAGTGATTGTATTACCATGCAATACGGAAATAGTCAGGAAGCCATTTTATACTCTATGAATATCAATGTAGGAGATGGGAATTAGCATGTTTGTTCCATCTGTTTTGTTAATAATTACATGTATGTCTGGTATCTCCTCCACAATCAGAGGCCGTCTGTGTTTTTTTTTCTTTTTTCCTGAACCCAACGATCCACCTTTGCTCTCCTGAGGTGTATAGGGAACGACATATGTCTGTGATTGCTTGTGAACAACATAATCAGGAGCCGTATTTTTCCTATTTATTGCAGGAAAGTTAAAACCACGATGTAAAGGGGAAGTAAAGATAACTTTTAAAAGGCAGACAAACACTGAGGACACTGAGGATATAGCATCTAGATCTTTTTTTTTGTTTGATATGGGCTACAATAGATTGTCTTTCTTGTCCTGGAGCGACACTGGCTTTTCAGATGTTGTCCCCAGACTAGACCAACCCACCAATTTATTTGGTTTCATGTCCTCTTTCTTTTACGATCTCCTTTTTCTCCCCTATCTTGGGACACAGGAATATTTTGTTATATCTGCTGTCATGGTGCTGTGGCTTTGACCTTTGCACTCCCCTTTATTGGACGTTAACAATCAAAAAGTTGGAAGTCAGGGGGGGATTGTTCTGCTGAGGTTGTTGCACCTGAATGTAAAAATGTCTCTGCTTTGCATGTTTTCATATTTAAGGTCTTTTGTTTATTGCTTCCAGTGTGTCCTTGACCAAGACACTGAGCCTGAAACTTTTGGATTGCATGAAATTGCACAATATTACAGAACAGGTTTTTTTTTTTTAGGCTATAAGCTGCAACGATAACAAACAATTTTAGCGGCGTATTAATCATGAAAAAAAACCCCAAAGGAAAACAGACTGAACTCATCCAATTACGTGACTACGTATATTAAAAGTATGCGTGTGCGTATTATTCTTTTGACACACGCAATTAAAGGAACATTTCTTTTTACTTCAAATTATGAAACTGGATCTTTTTTTTTATTGGCAGTGGAAATGTGTTTGAGCCTTTTATACACATGAATGAATGTTTCATTAAAAGGCCTTGACTTCAGTCAGGATTTCAGGGAGTTTTCATCATGTGAGTGTTTCATCTGGCTCCAACAATGCCACAAATCAAAGGGTTTCAATCTCCGTTTACTTAAACTCTATCAAATAGTCTGTAATGTTTGCCTGAGTTAATAAGGTGAAAAGTGTTGATGAAGACTCGTACGGAGTGTCGCCTGCAGTGTCCTGTTTCCTGTGCACAGAAGAATTTTAAATATGGAATATAAAAAGGTTTTAGCTTCTGGTGGGCATGGCAGCGCATGTTTACAACTTTATAGTTTCAGGTATTATTTCTTCTACTAAAACTTTGTCCTCTTGCTGTCTGGCCACATCGAAGAAAAAAAAAAGAAATGAGATGATAAAAATGTTGATAGGCTCACCTGAGTCACCTTAAATTATTACCGTGTGTTCACAAATATTTTATGCCCTGAGTTTTGCCTCTCAGGCTGTATACAAGCCGTATGCCCCCTCAGAGGAAGACCTGCACATTACTAATCAGCGCTGATGTTCATTTTTAAACCATATTTTTACTTTATAGAGCTCCTAGTACTGAAATATGTTGTGTTACTACCACCATTATTGTGAAATATTATAGAAAACCCTGATTTCTTAGTAAGTACAGCATAACAAAAAGTATGCACAGGCCTCTATGTCTGTAGTTTTTTTTTATTAGTTCTTCATGCAATATTTTTATTTCATGTAATGATGTGAATTCCAGTTATCGATAGTCTAGTGACCATTTGAGTTACAGTGCAACATATTGCCAAGTGAAGAAAAGCATTGATTAGATTTTCATGTTATTTTAAAGACGATTTAGACACCATGTACGTCTGGGGTGCAGATAAAAAAAAACTATTACGAGTCACATAAAAAAGATAATAAAATCTGGTCTAGACGGTGTTATTGCCGAAATAGGACATTTGTGGCTGAAGCATATTGAGATGAGTCTGATATGAACATTTTTTAAAATGTATTGTATATTTAATTAGTTTAGATATGCAGCAGAAATAGAACAGAAGAGAAAATGTAGCAGACTATAAGTAGACTAATGAAATGTCCTGTTGTCTCATCTGGTAGACAAGGGCAGGAGGCGGAGTCACCTATCACTTCATGTTTACAGCTCTCTCCACACATCCTTCCTGTTTTTGTCGCTTGTTACGAGCCCTGAACCGTGTGAGAGAATCAGCTAAAAATAATCTCACTCGGTGATTTTTGCATGAAATCTGGAGTTATGGGAACAAATCACTTTGTAAGATGCTCAGGTGACGGGATTTTAAATCCATAAATACATACCTGGTGTCACACCTCCATGAATTTGTCAGTGTGTTATCCATGCTCAGAATAGTTCATGCAACAGACTGGATTGGATTCTTCTTCTTCTTCTTTTTTTTTTTTGGTGGGAGGGGAGAAAAAAATGGCCGTCTGCTAAAGGACATTCTTATGGCTGTATGGAAGGACTTGAAGAGCTGATTGGAAAGAAGATGATGGCACAATGAAATTGAGAGGAACACACACACACACACACACTCCAACACCTACACACACTTCCCTTCCTTAAGGGAGAAAGGTCAGTATCCAGAGGAGGAAATGGTGAGCCATTGTTATGATTGATCACACGGCAAGGTCCAGGGAGGACGCAGTGTCACTTTCATTGTCAAACTCATTATACCACAGAAGAAGATTCCCCACCCCTGCTCTCATGTCCTTTCTCCCCAGCAGTAATGTGAAGAAACCCCTTCCTGCTGCATGCAGAGACGAGGCGTAGAAGCAGAAAGCCAAGTGAAATATGCTGAACACACACAATACTTTCACACCATACTCCACGGTGGAGGGGAAGAAGGCATAATTCTGCAACAAGGAGACAAAGAAAAAAAACAGAAAAAAGCATTTTCAATGAGCAGTGCGGCAGTTCTCACTTGGAATATTAGCAACAGTCAACTTACACCAGTGACAATAAGGAGAACTGCCAAATCAATTAAAATATAACAAAATGGAAGTCTTGTAGCCAAAGGCAGCTTGCAGGAGGTTTGGAAGGATATTCTGGTCTTGATTAAAAATGAATGGTATCAGAATACATAAAGCTTTCTGGCCAAGTGCCCAGAGCAAAGCATCCTGAAACTGTGGTCACTTCAGAGGCAGGAGAAAGGCATTAGGTATCAGGGCTATAGAGGGATGCTCAAGTAACAGACTGTTCTCGGTTCAATTCATCTAATCACCAATGCAAACCTAAGCACTTTGCAGATATAGATTTGAGGCCAGCGTTTGATATTGTATACCGTGTAAACTGATTCATGCTCAAAGAAAGAAAACATATTCTCTTGTAAAAGGGTCTCTTCTCTGTACCCTGCCACGACCATCCAAGCCGGGGCCTTTTATCTCGGTTGAACACAACCCAACACCAACAAACACAACATGAAACAGAATCCTTAATTTAGCCAACAAAATCTTATTTTCCCTTAAAATGCACTTCTCAATATTACAATCATGGCCCCGAAATAGGTATGATTATGGTTTGCATAATAAAATTACAGATGGCCCAGTATGGAGCTGACATATTTATTTACTCTGCTCGTCTTGCTTTACATTAGCCATTTGTGATTTGAGAATACATGATTGGATTAAGGCAGGTTTAACTGGCCACCTGTAATGTAGACAAGTTGTTTTTAAGGAAAAATAAAACTCAATTTTAATCACAAATTGCATTGGTTAAATCATGGTTGCTTCTTCTAGTATTACAATGTGGAGTTGTTGGCTTTTTATTATCACTAGAATAAAAGGAGGAGGAAAGATAATGAAGAGGGAAAAAAAAACAAATGCTGATCTTTGAAATTAAGTACATAATCCGGGGTCATAAAAGGCAATGAGCTGTTGAGTCCTAACTTCCAGACGCTCGTTGTTTTGGATTGTTTTGCCTCTGTGGTATTGATCCTGCCTAAAGGCGTCCAAGAGAGGTGAGGCTCGTCTCTGCCAAGAGTAGAGGTCACTCAGATAAATTGGCCAGGTTGGCTTTTAGCAGCTTCAGGGTCAAAGCCCATTCATCTTATTAGACCGATGTATCCTTTTAGAGGCCTCAGCAGTAGGATTAGACAATAGAGCAGCACCAGGGCATTAGATGACAGACCATTTGGCAAATAGGTTAGAGCAGTTTCCAGCTATTGTCTTTTTCTACATTACCCGAAGGAGCTGTCTGCAGAGTTTTGCATGGCAGCTCTAAAGGTTGGAGGGAGACATTCAGGGTAGATGTTGGGTGATTGTTTGAAGAATGCCTTTACAAAGAGAATGTGGCAAAACAATATTGCAACATATGTCGATCCTGACTCTTGCCAAAAACAATACAACACTGTTTTCAGTTGTTTTGGCCTTTTTTAACCTTTTAAACCTCAACATTTTTCAAGTAAACCCACCTATTTTAGACTAAGTGAGACTAACTTCATCTTAATTTGTTTATTTTATTTCACAAAGATTTAACTTAGGACATTACAAATGGATGCAACAGATTGCACAAAAATATAATACTAAGTGCTAAATTCCTGCACACAAACTCACATAAAACATCAGTGTCAATAAACCATAAATCCTGGTGTGCAGACATTTATTTCACATCTATATTTTATAAAAACCAAAGAAAACCTTGGATATTGTGGCAGCAACTTAAACCTAATAATCGTTTAGTCTAAAACATGTAAGAACATTATGAAAAATAGCATCAACAGTTTCTTTTCCAATGTCCAAACAGTCCAAAATGCAATTAGATGACCAAAAAACCCTGCAATAACCATATATATCATATTCACATTTAAGAAGCTACAGTTAGAAATGTTGTTTACAAATTCACTGAGTCTCCATCCAGGGAGAGCTGGACTCTACAAACTTTGATCGGATGCCTTGCTTATCTCTTTGGTATCATTTGGTATAAAGTGATAAGACAAGCCAGCTGGATAAACATGAGCTTGCTGTCTACAGTTTGCTTATGTCATGTTACATGATATCTGGGTGCCCAATCTTGCATTTGTTGCCATTTGGAGCTGCCAATGTGCAAAGCTGCCCAGTGCAGATTTAAGACGAGTTAAAGTGGCGTGTAAACCAGTGTCAGTTGTTTCTAGTCTACTTCAACTTCCTCTAAGAACTGAGGGAGAATAACTTGAAACATCGGTAATGTGTTGAAGAAATCGTTGCTTCACTCCACACAATTCTCAGTCAATAGAATCACAGTGGAGCAATAATTAATTTTAAAATATATTACACCCACTGACTAAATGCATGATGACACAAGTTGTCAAAATAGAAATATTGAGACTGTATTGAGTTGTTTATGTGAAATTGCTCACTGATCCCCCGCAATAATAGCTACAACACAACACAAGTCTCGGTCTTTCAATCATTGCTGCATTGTAGCCTTTATGTGTGGTATATTTAATACACTGTTGAAGAAACCCAAGTGTGGTG
>OOFC01009216.1:1239-11328 GCA_900323345.1 Pseudochromis fuscus
AAAAAAAAAAAAACTAACCCTAAATGTAAAAAGTAGGTTTATTGCAAGTTCATTACAAAACATGGATCAACTACAACCCATTTCCCACTGCAGTGATGAATAATGGACGTTTAAGGCAATGATTTTTTTTAGGTTTTGATAAATTAGATGTGGCAAAATAACACAAGTTATTTATATAAGTGACACAATAAAACTAAAAGCCAATGGAACGAGTCATATCCCTGTTTCCAGGGCTGCTTTCTTTGAGAGATGTTTAAATACAAATGTCTGAACAATGCTGTCATGTACTCAGTAGTTACACTGTAGCTAACATGGAAAGATTTGATTTGTCTTAGTGACATAGCACATTTAGAAATATATATATACCAAAACAATTTGTGACCTGTGAAAATGGTGTTTGAATAGACTGCAACAAGTTTGTATCTATTTTCTAATATGCACTCCCCTGCTATCATATTAGCAGCTTCATCTGTGTGTTCACATTAATAATATGTGTGGTATTTATTTTCATGAATAAAGCATCTTGCAAAGATAAAAATGTAGACACGATATGTGTGCAATAGTATTTTGACCTTACCTGCTCACATTGTTTTTTGGTTTGTTTTCTTTGCTTCCACACAGAACTGCCCCCACAGAGTGGCCAGGGAGCCCAGTATGATAATACCCTTTGGGGACACCTGCCAGCCAATAGGAGTGCCACAAGTGCTGCATCTTCCACCAATCTCAGTGGCTGGGATCAACTGATCATTGACCAGAAGGACACAGAGGCTTGGCCTTCTATAACCCACAGCCAGAGCCGGGCCACTCCAGGAGGATGCCCTTTGGACACTGACCCTGGTCACCTGACCAGTGGCAGCAGCAGCAGCAGCAGCAGCAGCAGTAGTACTAGCAGTAGTTGTAGTACAGTGAATATGGCCACGGGAGCCAATAGCCAGACAGGCCACTTTCCTGCCAACCACCTTAGCAGCAAGGCCAACAGTGGGCCCAGCCCTGCCAATCATACTGGAACCAGCATGCTCTCTAGCCAAGTTGCAACCAATCGCAGCTGGGGTTCTGGGCCTGGACCCTCACATTGCCCCCCTCAGTCCTCAGTGGGGAGTGAAGGAAAGGGTGACAGCCCAGTGGGAGGAGGAGGAGGCAACAGGGGCTGGGGTTCTTCTTCATCATCCTCTACCACCAATTTTAACTTGAACCTAAACCCTAGTGCCAACCCGTCTGCCTGGCCTATGTTGGGGCATGACGGGGGTGGCACAGGGGGAGGCAGCTCAGGGGGAGCCAGTACCATTTCACCTCCTCAACCCACACCCAACCTCTGTAATCCACCTGGCCCCCCACCAGCTCAGACCAGCACCTGTACCGGAGCCAACACTAACAGCAACTCCTCGGGGATTGGCAGCGCCTGGGGTACCATAATGGCTTCTGATGCATCAGAGCCACGCCCCTCCACATCCACGAATGTGTCTTTCAGTTCAGAACCTCAGAACCTTAAAACTGATGGACCAAATCACACTAATAAGCAGGAACCCCCCAGCCCTGTTCGCAGTTTGCCTGGCTGGGGTACTGCACCTGTAGGCTTAGGTTCCATGGGCCAGCCACCACCAGGAGGCTCACAGGTCAATGGGGAAGATGGCAACTCAGTTTGGGGTACCAGTGGCAATTCAAAGGCAACTTCTTCCAAGGAGGCATCTGGCTGGGACTCTGGCTGGGGCCATGGAGGAGGTGGATCAGGGAACTCTGGAGGCTGGGGTGAACAGTCTGGTGGAGATTGGGGGAAGCAGCACACTGAAGAGGCCCAGGGAGGCTGGGATGCACCCAGCTCTCCTCCCCAGGATTCACAGGCTAGTCCTTGGAGCAGAGCGGTGAGCACAGCAGGTGCTAGTGAAGGGAGCAGCGACAGCATGGAAGGACATCCCCGGCGAAGAGACAACTCATCCAGGGATGATCCACCTCCACTGCTTCCGGCCCAAGATCTGGACCCCAGGGTACTGTGCAACACTGGGTGGGGACAGACTCCTGTTCGCCAGCACACCTCTTGGGACATGGACGATACTAAACGCAAGAATGATGCAGGCACTGATTCATGGGGCGCTGGCCCAACCACTCCAAACGATGCCCAGGGGCCCTCCAACTCTAACCCAGGCCCCACTCAGAGGACTGACTCTGGGAGCAAAAATGATGTGCCTGGTTCTCAGGGAGCTTCTGGTTGGGGTGGAAGCATAACTGCTCCCAACCAGCCCAGCTCTGGTTGGAGAGAGCCACCCAACAACATTAAGCCCACAGGTGGGCCTGGTGGCTGGGGGAACCCTTCAACAGGCGGCTCTGCCACCAGCTTACCGAAGAATGGTGGTCAGTCCTGGGGAGAGGAGAAGTCAGCTGGGTGGGATGATTCTCACATCAAATCAACACCCCAGGGCTGGGGAGAGCAACCCAAAACATCCCACAGCTGGGGCAACAGTGGAGGGAGCAATAACACAGGGGACTGGAGAGAACCAGAAGAGAGCAAAAAGAGTCCCACAAACCCTGGCTGGGAGGGAGATGCAGGAGGCTGGAAGGAAAACCAACGTGGCTGGAGAATGTCTTCTTCAGGACCTGCAATGTCTGGAACTGGAGGGAATGGGGGCTGGAGTGAGTCAGCTCCCCAACGTCCCAATGGTCCTCCTCAAGGTTGGGGAGGCAAGCCTCAGGATGGGCCCAGTGGTAATAGTGGAGAAGGGGGCATGAGCTCTTGGGGTGGCTCAGGCTCAGTGAAGCAGGGCGCTGGCTGGGGTGGTAGTAAGCAGGAGTCTTCAGCTGAGCCCACAGGCTGGGAAGAGCCTTCACCTCCTTCAATCCGACGTAAAATGGAAATCGATGATGGGACCTCTGCTTGGGGTGACCCTGGTACCTACAACAAAGCAGTCAATCTGTGGGATAGGAACAATCCAGGAATGTCCCAGGCTAAGGTTACCACTGGAGGCAATAACCCCCCAGGTTCCAACAATAATCATCCCCACTCTCACAATCACCCTTTTCATGGGCCACCTGCACCTTTACAGAACCACAGCCAAAATGCCCAAAACCCAGGCCCCACCAGTGGGCCTATGGATCCTGTGCAACACCAATCTGGGCCATCTCACAACAGGGGTCCCCTGATAGCTCAAGGTAAGACAGCATAATGCTCTGACTTTGCGTTCTGTAGTGTATAGTGCCAAGTTGGTCAGATACATTTGCTTATAAGATAGAGTTAAATGACATTGTCAGCACTCCGATTTTAAAAGTGACTTCATGTCAGTTAATCAACAGTAAGGTAAATCATGGTGCCTGCCTGAGTTTCTCCATATCTAAGTAAAGGTGTCAAACATGAAAGCCTGTTAGGTAGTTAGAGCAGTGCACTATTAAGCTCCAAGCTGGTGATCCACTTAAAGGCAAAATCTTGACCTAGTTTGCCCTCTTTGGATTTACATCTAATCAACTATCTAAACCAGTTAGGCTGTGCCAGCTCTGTCCTTCCATGAGGCTCCTCACATTTCACAACAACAGGCACGACTGTGCGGGTAGCCTTGGCAACCTCACATGGGTACCCAAAGGAAGCACAAGAATGCTGTTTACAAAGTGCCTCATGAAAATACTGATTCACCACAAACTGTTTGGGACGGATCGGAAGTGTGTGATTATATGGGAGCCACCATCTGTCAGTGGTTGAAGGGAGGAGGTGGAGCAAGCCCCTAGGCAGTGAGAGGGGGGGAGACGCCCCCTGCTGTCTCTCACTTGACCCTGCATATTGATTCCACAGTGGATTAGAAAAAACTGATAGCAGATAGGTTTTGCTGGCTGTAGAGCATATAGTGAGTGAAAAATAAATAAGAGTAATTCCTCAGTATTCATTGCTAAAGTGTCCCATTATGCCTTGTTTGGAGCAGTGCAACTCTTAGGCCAGTCATACCAGAAGGTTGAATGTTAACTATAATTTTGGAGCAGCCTTTAGGACTTGACCTTTCCCTGGAGAGAGAGCTAAGCTGAGCCTGGCACTGCTGTAGGCCTAGAGACAGCACCGTGTCTCTCGTGCCAAAAGGGACCGGGCTGCGCCAAATCCTAAATGGGCATCTCCTCCCTCCATCCAACCACCCCGCTAAGCCAAGTCCAGGTTTCTGCTTCCCTGCATGGCTGGCACTTCACACTCCAAAACAGAATGATAAACAGGGTGAACAGTTAGATATAAGGCCCCGTTTATATCAACAGATAAGAAACAAAATAGTGAATAGAATTTAACTTAAATGGTATTTTAGGCATATCTGAAGTTGTTACCGGTCATTAACTAATCTGATGTCAGACAGGACATGACTCTCCTTGGCATGGAGACAGACCGGTAGCAGCACACACACATTTTAATTGTATATAAACCTTTGATTTTTAGATACTGATTTTTGTGTAGTGAAGTTGTCCTTCTGTGTCCTCCAGGTTGGGGAGAGCTACCCAGCTCCCACACAAAATCAGAGAGCTCTTGGGGGGAACCTGCACCCGCTCCGGTCAGCGTGGATAATGGGACGTCTGCATGGGGAAAACCTAGCGGGAGCTGTGGTGGCTGGGGAGAGAGCAATCCGGACAACTATAGCAGGGGCAACCCGGCAATGTCATCTGCATCTTGCAAACCTGGTGAATACCTTTTTTTTGTAGTATATCTACTCTTGTCCAAGTGTGTTTACCTTTGAGGAACAATGATACTGCATGTGGACTCCTCTGCTGAAAAAAGTTTAATAGTTTTCTTCTGATGAGTCAAGTCAAGGACATCAATATGGCACAAGGGAAGCAAGAGTGCTGAGTATTGTAGACATAAATCTACACTGACCCCTAGTGGCTGCATTGTTTTAGAGAGGTCAGATAACAGTTCAGTTGCATGTTGCACATTACAATGATAGAGAGAGAGAAAGAAGTCATTAAACAATTTTCAGCATGCATTGTTACAGAAAAATATCATATGTCTGAAAATAACTACTAAAAACTCATTTGATATGATAATATATTCTGTATATACTCACCTTGTGCTCTCATAAGTTATTGAATTTTATCCTGTCCTTAGTTGCTTGGTTTACATGTTCTCTGGTGTGTTTTTCAGCCCCCAAACCTATGCAAGACGGGTGGGGAGGTGGAGGAGAAGAGCTCAGCTTATCGAGTGGTCAGTGGGATACAGACGAGGGAGACATGTGGAACAGCACTGCCTCCCAGGAGAGCAACTCTTCCTGTAATTCTTGGGGCAATGCTTCTAAAAAGGCCCCACAAAAGGTACAAGGCACAGTTAATCCCGCATTGAATGATCCATTTTATATTTCAGCTTCATAATAAATTATTGTTGAGTTACATTGTTAATCATTTTGTCTCTTCATCTCCCCCAGGGGAAGGTCCCAGGGAAGCAGGAGGACACCTGGATCATGAATCGTCTCATAAAACAGCTGACAGACATGGGCTTCCCTGTGAGTTGAATTACTTGTTGTACTAAAGTTATAGAAAATGTGAATGATTTTTTTTTTGTTGATTCTTGCTGTTTTAAGGTTGTACACTAACTTAGTGGTTTGATTTAAGATATCGTTTAGTTTGGGGCTCACTCGTAAATTGTTGTGAGGATTTTTCACAATTTTCTGGCATTTTACAGATCAAATAAAAATTAAAGACAGATTAATTAACCATAAACTTGATTTATTGGAACATTGGACTTATTATGCACAGTTGGACCATATGTACAAGACCAGTCACCCAAATGTACAAGGCTAAACTGTACTTGTAGAAATAGCTGTGAAAAGCCAGTTTATCTCTACATCACTGACATGTCCCTGCTATTTTCCAGAGGGATCCAGCAGAGGAGGCTTTGAAGAGCAACAACATGAACCTGGATCAGGCCATGAGTGCCCTGCTGGAGAAGAAGACGGAGCTGGACAAGCGTGGGATGGGGATAGCCGGCCACGACTACAACAACGGGCTCATCAACAAGCCCATGAACTGCCCTCGGCCTCCGCTTCTTTCCAAAGACCCCTCGGCAGATCCCCGCTTGCCCTTCATGGATAAGGTGAGTCATTCAGTCAGTAATCTACATAAAAATATGCTGGCCTTTTTAAATAGTTTTGAATGCAGAATAACATTATGTGTGGCGGAGGACATATTAACTGGAGTGTTTGAATGGGCTCTTTGGGAACAGCTCCTAATCAGATCCTCCAAGTTAGTTTATGTCTTTCAAATCCAAGGCAGGCTGCTGTTAAGTTTATGTAAACACTTTTAGACTATACACAGCACCGTGTCACATCCTATCCATAGGTAATGAAAGTTGGCTATACCCATTTTCTGAATACAGAAAAGACATTTCTAAACCATAAGTGTTGATGAATGATTTTAAAAAGTTTTAAAAGTCAGCCTCATTTGGGTGGACTAGATGCTAAGAAAACTGGTAAGAACAATGGAGAGTGTAGCCGGTGAGTTTGACTCTCTCCCTCTCTCTCTCTGTCTTGGGCCAGATGCAGAGTGGAATGTTTGGCGGTGGTGGTGCAGCACAAGCTCGGGCCATGCAGCAGCAGCAGCCGCAGCCGCCGCCTCAGCCGCCAGTGCCACCTCTCAGCTCCTCTCAGCCTAGTCTACGTGCTCAAGTGCCTCAGTTTCTCTCCCCTCAGGTACACTCACACACATGCAAACACTCTGATTTGCACACGTGGTCTAATTCAGCTCTTCATATATAAACAGCCTAAAAGGCAAAGTTTTTTTTAATGTACGGCATAATAGTTATTATTATACAAGTCTTTAACAAAACATCTCTGGTAGGACTGTATCAGTTTAGATGAATTTCATGTCCCATTTAAAGGGCAGATTATGCACCAACAACATGCTTGTTTTTTGTGTGTGTAAAGTGAGATACGAAACTAACGAGCAAGTGTTGTGTACTTCATGTCTGCCCACAGGTTCAAGCACAGCTCTTACAGTTTGCAGCAAAAAACATTGGTCTGAATCCTGCACTTTTAACCTCACCAATAAACCCTCAGCATATGACCCTCCTGAATCAACTTTACCAGCTGCAACTGGTGAGTTTCCATTTAGCTTTGTCTACTTTCAGTTTTATTAGAAACATCAGATGTAAATTCCTGGAGGTTGCGTGTAACTCCTATTGTTGTGGATGCAGTTGAGTTATAAATGTGTTTACAGACACGGTGATTTCTTTAAACATTTAAATCCTGCTCGTACCTAATCCACAGGCGTACCAGCGTTTACAAATTCAACAGCAGATGTTGCAGGCGCAGCGCAATGTTTCTGGCCCCATTCGACAACAAGAGCAGCAAGTAAGTTTCTTCTTCACCTTCATTTTCTACCCCTGCTCTCTGGTTTAGTGTCTAAATACTCTTACTGTAAGTTTTCCTGCGATTAATAGTATTTTTTGAAAAGGAACATCATTGCATGTGTCACCTCTTGGTTTAGATCCTAAATATGTTTCCATTGTGATCTCGTCTCAGGTTGCACGTACAATCAATAACATGCAGCAGCAGATCCAACAGCACCAGCGTCAGCTGGCCCAGGCCCTGCTGATGAAGCAGCAGCAGCAGCAGCCGCCCCCTTCCCACTCAGGCCTGCATCCTGGCGGGGCCAAATCCACCCTGGATTCATTTCCAGGTCACCCCCAGGCTCCAGGCCTCCCTGACCTGCAGACCAAAGAGCCGCAGTCATCTCCCAACACGTACAGCCCCTACTCTCTCTGTGAGTGGCATCAGTGTAACTTTTTGAATGTTAAAAATATGATGCTGCATTAATCCTTGCAGGCTTGTGTTCTAACATCCTTTTATGTCCTCAGCTGGACTGAATCCTAACATGAATGTAAACTGCATGGAGGTGGGAAGTCTCTCTATGAAGGAACCCCCCCAACCTCAATCGCGCCTGTCACAGTGGACGCACCCCAACTCCATTGAAAGCCTCTCTGGAAACTCCTCTCCTCTAGAGCCCAACCTGGGCAAGCATGGTGAGCAAGGAAAGGAGAGAAGAGATGACATGTTACTGCCAGGGAGCATTTTATATCTGATTTTAAGTGGTACATTATCATTTTCCTTAAACCCCTTTTAGACCTGTGAGCAAGACTTTCTGTACGACATAATTTATACAAGAAAAAAAATGAAAAAATCTGCTTTGACCAGCCACATAGACCAACTCAGGAGACATTAAATGATGCACATTAGACTGTTGATTAAAAAGTTGCGTGAAAAAACAATTTAAATATATTGACTGTATTTTATTGTTTACATGGTAGGAAAAAAATCCCAAACACTTTCAAAGTTTTCCACCAATCAAACTGCTTCATTTTGCTTCTCTCAGGTGCCAACCTGGGCCCTCCTGGTAAGCCTCCACAGCTGGATGACTCATACAGCCCCTACAACCTGATATCCAGCTCAGAGTCTCCTACCAGCCCACTGGTCCCCCCAGACAGCTGGGGACAGGGGAAGAGCACCAGTGACAAGATGGCCAATGGGACCAATATCAACTGGCCACCAGGTTAGGAGTACTCACATTTTCAACTCTTCTTGTTTGTTGGCATCTAGTTGTTCAGTAATTACTTCTGCTGTATCTGCTGATTAAAAAACACACACACACATAAACCATACTGGCATTTTAAGGACTGAAAATCACTGCAAGAGACCCTGCTAAAACCTTCAGCCCTTTTTTCTCTATTGCTTTCAGAGTTTTGCCCTGGTGTACCCTGGAAAGGACTCCAGAATATCGACCCTGAGACTGACCCCAACGTGACCCCCGGCAGTGTCCCCAGTGGGCCCACCATCAACACCAACATTCAAGATGTCAACCGCTACCTGCTCCGGGACAGGAGTGGAGGTGAGAACTGAGTCGAAGAGCGAAAATGTTGGAAGAGCGTTGCATACGCCTTCTTATAAAGACAGTCTGTTCTGGGTATCGGTCTTGGGGTCACTCCATGACTCCAAACAGACATTTTGGAGAGGATTTGTTTCTAATTTAAATAATACATTTCACTGAAAGGTCTATGACCCCATGTAATGCAAGTGTACTTAAATAGTTTGACAGTATGTGCAGCTGGTGACACCAACGAGCCTGCTTCTTATTCTTTTGTTCTTCATTTTCCTACTTTAACTGCTGCTGTAATCATTGTCTTTTATTCTTAGTTTATACTCTTTTCTTCTTAATGAACTTACTATCATCATTTGTAGTGTCTGTGTTTTTTTTCTTTACTCCATTTTCTCTCTCTCTGCTACTTTTTCCTTATTTGTTTGTGTCTATTTGTTTGTGTTGCTGGCATCGGCTCAGGCTCCTCTCCCACTTCATCTCAGAACGAGGCTCTGCCTCCCTCCACTGATTGGCCAGTCAGTGCCTACACTAGCTCGTTCAGTCTTTCGTCCCCGGAGATGGACGATGCAGGTACAGGTTTTATCCGTAACCTTCTCCTCCCACATAGCAGTCACTGAATCACTGCATATCAGCAGTGTCCTCTCCCTCCTGTTACTGTAACAGCCAGAGCCTCAACCATTCACTGGAGAACCATATTTCTCCTGCTTCATTCAAGTCACTGCTCCTGATTGAGTATGACCATCATTTGAGCTCTTTTAGTCAAATGTATATCTCATGCAGTGCATATCTCCCCTGTGGTGTTAATGAGTCTCCTTCCCCCTTGTGTGTGGCATGGAAAGTGTGTAATAGAGCAGAGCGTAGCTTTTGTTTTGTTTTTTTCTTCCTGATTTTCAATCATTCTCTCTCACAACTGTGTTTTGAGTGAAGTAGTTGTTTGTCATCTATCTCTTAAATGCACCTCATACATGTGCTCACACGGTGTGGGGAGGGATTTGTACCAACAAAAATATATGCACTGAAGCCAACAAGTTAAAATAGATTTTTACGATTGTTTTTGTTTGTAAAGGTGTGTGAAAAACATTTTGAATCAAACATACATCAGGTTCTCAAGATGGATTTGTTTGTCACTGATTATTGCAACAGTTTCCAGTTTTTTGGGAGATAAGTAAAAACTTTTCACATGTTGTCAGTTATCCAGTTAAGGGCTTTGGTTGTTATTTCTGTCTTCACACCCAAGTCTGTAGTCTCTGTAATTTTGAATGAACTTTAAAGTCC
>OOFC01009223.1:2577-12915 GCA_900323345.1 Pseudochromis fuscus
AAAAAAAAAAAAAAAAAAAAAAAAAAAAAAAACAGAAAAGATTTTGACTTTACAAAACAACATCTCCCCAGGCAGCAGCAGCAATCCCACACTCTCCCCCGCTCTGAACAGAAACCGTCTCTTAAGAACTGCTTTGAGAATTTAGGAATGCTGAAAAAGAAAAACTTGATGACAGTGATGAAATGCGAACAGATGATAATGGCTGTAGGTTGATTAGAGGTCAGGATACTGGGCTGGAAATACATGTTTGTCTCATCGGGGGCATTCATTGTGGTTTTTATGCCAAAGTCCCACCTGCTAAGCCAAACCACAGAAGAGGGGTCTGCTAAAGGACCTAGCAGTAGTTCCCATGTCTCTGGCTGGACAACCTGTCTTCCACTGAGTTGTTAAAGCCTCACAGTGAGTCCCACTCACACCGAGTTGCCCTGAAATAAGCCCACACTATAGAAACTTGCAAAACAGGCATTTTTCTATTGTCTGTTGTAGCGTTTTACTTTAACAGTTTTATCCAAATTCACTTGATCTCTCGCCCCCTTTTGGGAGACACACCAAGAATTTAGTCGCACAAACATGGATATGCAAATGTTTCCTGTGGGAAAGTTTCCGTGGATGCACTTCCTCTCTCAGCTGAAACTCCTGTGGAGCGCAGAAGGAAATGTAGCGTCAAAGATTGTAAGCTAATTAAATTTCACAGCCTGTTCGCTGAATATGTGTCTACAATGACTTTTTCAGAAGTGATCTTTCCCTCACTCCAACACTTCCTCATCCTCCACTGTGGCTGCCGAGCGTGGCGCACGTATACATTTGTATGAGCATCCTGACGCACCGAGAGCACCGCTGCTGCTGAGCCGAGCAGTTGGCGCGCAGGAAATGTTTTAACTGTGGTCTGTGTGTGTGTGTGAAGTTTGTCAGCAGTCTTCACAGGATCATCGTGATTACCAACAGTTCTTTTAATGTTAGCCTCAGATTATGTGAACACTGAAATAACATTGAGTCAATGTTCTGCGAGTATTTATGGCGGATTTGGATGTGTGAGGCTGCACATGCTGACGGACTCTGTAAGTACACTTGGCTTGACAGAGGAGAAGGCAAGGTTGTGGCATACCCAGGTGATGGGTTGCTGGGTGGGTGGGAGGCTCAGAGGGCAGGACCACCAGCTGGGCGGAGGGGTCTTGAGGCAGGGGCAGGACTGGCTGCAGAGGGCCTGGCATGGCTGCAGAGAAACCTGGGGGCAGATTCTGGTGCAAGGTTGTATGACCTATACCTGCTTTAAAGAAAGGAGTGCACTTTAGATCACAAAGCCATCACATGTAAACACAACTTGAAATCTCCTTACACCAAACCAATATAATGCTGTGAACACAATGGAAATTTGCTGAAGCTGAAAGGCTGATGAGCCAGATTATATAAAAGCATCCACCATCATGTTGGTCCAGCATGAAAACACCTCTGTCTGGACCTGTTCCATGAATAGGAAAAACTGGGCTGCACAACTTGCTTTACATAACCACAGCACTTAGTGATAATGACCATTACTGAAATCATACATTGGAAGTACAAACTGAGCCTTTTCATTTCCAAAATGATTTGTATTCTCTTACCATAGGAGTGTCCCGTCATCCAGAGGGATGGGCTTCCAGTTCTTGGCATCCAGTGATGGTGAGCAGAATGTGCAGCAGGGTCTCCTAACTGGCCAGACTGGAGGGAAGTCCCGCCTGGGACCATGAGATGAGAAGTGAGGTCTCCGTGACAGCTGTTGGAGGGGTGGATCCTTGCAAACTCAACCCTTTCTTTGTTATCCCTGGAATCAGGATGAGAGAAAGATAAAGAAACACAAATGAAGACAAGTGTATGGAAGGTTTGTGGCAATGTGAATAATATATTTACATTTGTTTACCTGATATATGCATCCCTCTCTCTGTCCAAGCAAGTGAGACTTATTTGTTCCTCACTCATCCTCTTCCTCTCCTCCTCGGTGGTGGGATCTGACGGATACATGGAGCGGGGCGGTCCTGTGGCAGAAACAAGTCAACCATTAGTTTAACTGCTGTAAGTGAGGACAAACCCAAATCTCATTAAACACCGCCACAGTTTGCAAATGAACACAATTCAAGTGTTGTGTAGGCAGAAGTATTGCAAAATCAATAACTTTAATTAATACATCTTGACACTATTCTGCATTTTTTATGAGTAAATAATGTTTTTTTGACACAGTACAAATATATTAACTATTGAAAAATATACTCTTCTTTTAAACTTCTGAGGAGTGACATCATTTTGTCACAAAGATATTGCAGTGAAACACTTGTATGTATCAAATATGACAGTTAAGGCACAACACTGCATTGAGAGGTAGGTTTTAACACCACAGATCTAAACAAGGAGTCCTGTGTGTTACTGATTGTGTGTTATATCTAAAATAAAGGTGCTGCAGAATTGATTTAGAATTGCAAAGGGAAATTATATTGAAACCTATGAGCATTAAGAACCAGTGAGAATTATAAACTGTACATGAATCTTAATATTTTTTCAGGATTTTTATTTTTTCTTGTTGTTCTTGTTTTCACAGTGAGGTCACTGACAGGTCAAATATATACAAAAAACTGGCACTTGCATCTCCCGAGGCAGTGACCTGGACCGCATACCTTTCACAGAGGGGTGCACCCGTCCCTGACGGCTGTTGGGATGACTGTCTGCTGAACGACAAGGTGGCTCCCTTTGTCTGGCCACTGCCACTGCGATTCCCACTGGTGGTTGCCGCACCTCACTTTCCCCATGACCCGCCTCCCCCATGTCCCGGTTCCGCCCACTGTAATCGGGGCGCTCGCTGTCATTAGTCGGACCCTTCCTGGAAGGTAGAGTCTGTTTGTTGCCTTGCAGGGCACAGCTCCCCCCAGGCGGACCTGATTTTAGACTTCCCAGCCCCCCAAAGGGGCTCTTCTGGGAGAGGAGTAGTGGCTGTTGCTGGTTGCTGTACTTTAGTAAGCTTTTCATGGCACTGCTCTCGCCCTGAGTTGGACCCTGGGGATCAGCTTGCTGCTGTGGCTGTTGCTGTTGCTGACTGAGGGGAGGTGCAGCGGGCTGCTGTGGAGGAGGCAGGCTCATTCCCGGCGGCTGCTGCTGCTGTTGTTGCTGCTGCTGCTGGGTGTGTTGCCCACCAGTGCTCCCTAACTCCATGTAGGACTTCCTCTGCTCCTCCTCAGGCTGTGACATGTGATGGGGAGGCCTCATCGCCCAGGGTGGCACTGGGGGCTGCTGGTGGTGGTGCTGCCCACTGCTGTTGCTATAACCATACGGTGACATGTCCATCTTTCTTTTCAGCTCCTGACTGTTCCCCTGGTTCAACTCCGCTGGAGAAGGAGCGTCGGGGCCAGGTCGGCCATGCTGCTGGTGGCGAATCCTGGCTACCTTTTGGCCGTCTCGCTGTAAGGAGCAGCTACCTCCGGGACCGTGGGCGGCTCCTGTCCCACTGTGTTGGCCCATGTTTTTACTTCCAAGTGGAGAGGAGTTAGGTGGAGGTCCTGGATGGGAACAGTCTCTATAAGGAGATGTGTTTACAGAATGAGGGACAGAGTGCCCCGCTTTGGGCCCCTGGGGCAGCGAGGGCCTAAACACATCCATGTCCACACCACTGTTGATACACTCAGCACTCCGTGATCGCACCACCTGGTGCTGCTGTTGAGAGTGTGGAGGCTGCTGTTGTTGGGGAGGTGGAGGAAGTTGTGAGGGCTGAAGGTGTTGGTGGTGGGACTGCATCCAGTCTGGAGCCTTCTCTGTCTTTCTGTAAGGGTGCTGCTGCTGCTGCTGCTGCTGCTGTTGTTGTTGCTGCTGCTGCTGCTGTGGCTGCTTTCTGTGCCAATTACTATGGTGCCCACCACCTCCATTCTTTTCTATTGCCTTGTCCTTGGCATTGCTTCCTCCTCCTCCACTACCCACACCCTGGCAGTCAGGGTTACCAAGCTGGAAAGGCCCACTAGATTTGTCCCCTAGTTCTGCCACAGATGGCACAAATGTAGGCCCTGTGACTTTAGGTTCCCTCCCCACATTGACTGGCCCCCTCTCGTGTGAGGCAGGGTTGGCTAGAGGAGCAGGTGGGGGTGGGCAGAAAAAGTCCGGATGGTGGTGTGTATGGTGGGAATGATGTGGGTGGTGCGGGTGGCTGGGGTGGAGCTGAAGGCAGTGGAAGCCCCCTGGGTGAGTGTGTGTATGTGTGTGAGCATGAGGGTGAGGATGGGGGTGTGCACCTCCAGCAGCAGAACCCATGTGTAAGGGTGGGGGTACTGAGTAGGGCAGAGAGTGGTGAAGTGGTGCCTGACCTCTTTCCAGACAGTCTGAAGGTTGTTCGCTGATCCTCATCTCCCCACTTATCCCCTCTTTGGTGCAGCGGCTACTGCCACTAGACCCCATGTGTCTGCCCTGACTGCCCCCTCCACCCCCCATGGCCCGAAGTGCCGTGCCCTCCCCGCCACAGCTGGACATGGAGACTTTAGCCCCTGCTCCAGTTCCTGCATCTCCATTTTGCATCTTGCCGTTGTGCAAGCAGGCACTGAGGGGCTTGCCCATAGTCTGAGGGTGTTCCTTGCTGTACTCCATCGAGAGCGACGCCTTGTGCCTCTCCAGGGCCCGGCTGTTAACCTCCTCCAGGGGCAGTGGGTGCTGTGGATAGTGTGGGTGCTGCTGATGGGCGTGGGAATGGTGGTGGTGTGTGGGTTGGGGGGGCTGGTGGCTGTGGTGCTGCTGCTGCTGTTGCTGTCTCTCCTTAGCCTCTTGTTTGCTACTGGACCTCTCCTTGTCCTTGACGGGTACCACTCCTCTCTCCACAGATGCCTCTTTAAGACCCTTATGTATCCCCGCCCCTACCCCCGGGTCTCGGTCTCTGCTGCAGGACCCCTGAGAGTGTCCTGAACCTGCCCTGGACATCGGAGGCAGACTGTGATTGGCTGAGATGAGAGGTGGCTGGGATGGGAGACCACGAAGGTAGAAGTTCTCTGCAAGAGGGAAGAAGGCAGACAATGATGGCATGTTTCGTCTCTCATGATGGCGTGTTAAGCTGCTGTATATCAGTAATCCATAGTACGTCTTATCTCTGCCTGATTACATTTAAATCATCTCACATCTCACCTTTCTGTGTGTCATAGAAACGATGCTGCCCATAGAGAACCCCGCTGTTGGCATGGTGATCCAAGTGGCTCATCGGAAGGAAAGTGTGGGCCAGACTCCCTGAGAATCGAGGATACCCTGGACCTGCTGAGATGTGGAGGACAGAGCGGGGAAGGGGAGAATTGATCAGACAGGACAACAGCTACTGGGATCCAGTGTAATCCTTCAGGTCCAATGCAGCTGGTGGTGTTCATACGCAAATAAGCACTGGCTCTGCCTCTCATGTTTGCCTTTCCTGCCTGAGTTGAGAATGCAAACAATGAAAGACAAGCGTGGGGATTGCTGTAGTATATGAAATTTGTCTTTGAAACATATGGCTCTTTCTTTATCTCACTCTCAGCACTGGCAGTGTCTCCTCTATCCATCTGAATGGAGCGATAAGTATGGATTTGAAGCCTGTGTTCACAATGAACAGAGAGTCGGGCAACCTAACCTTTAATGACCCGCATCAGAGGTAAAAGGTCATTGGGATGTTGGGCCTGTAAGCCAGTACACCTGGGCTTATTACATGAAGCCCATCTGGGGGGGGTGTTCACACCACAACCAAACAAAAAGCTCATTTTGTCATGGGACACTGGAAACCACAAAGGACTTTGAGGGTGTAGAGGAGGGGAAAAAAAAAGACTGAGATGAAAGACCATCGCAATATTAGGACAAAGAAAAAGCATCACTATGACAACCCACTTCCAGTGCAGTTGGGTAACTATAGCATCTAAACATCAATGTGAATCAAATTAGCTCCTCTCGCTACCTCTGTGTAATTAATTATTTCGTCCAATTGCAAGAAAGAGATTTAATAATAAAATCAAAGTACTGTAAAATACAAAAATAGGGCAGTATGGTGATGGAAGTCCTTACTGACAGCAGTGCCATTGAACTACAGTGAATGCTCTTTACTGAACGTATTATGTAATGTACTAAAAAAAGCTATGAAGAAACCTGTGCCATCATGATATGTGCTGGATACCAAAATAACATATTAGCATGAGTGAGCTAATATCAGAAAATAAAAACATAAAGACAAGAGACAGAAACACAATCCAATCTACATGACAGTGGGACAGTGGACGGACGGACAGGTCACCGACTGCCCACCGGCTCCACAAATAAGCAATTGTGTGACCTCGAGAGTCATCTTGAGGAGTCCAGGTGGTTCGTGTCTCCTTTTTTTTCCTGCTCCTGCACCTGTCTCGCCCTCCAGCCTCACTTTCAAACACGACTCGCAGACGGAGGGAGAAAAAGCGAGGAAAACGTGCCTCTATGCGCGCTAAATGAAAGACAGACGTATTTGTGTTGGCAAGCATGTGACCTGATCCCGGAAAGCACAGATGCAGTTCATTTGGCCCCGTGTGTGTGTGTGTGTGTGTGTGTGTGTGTGTGTGTGTGCAGCACAGTGGTTTTTACAGCGGCTCCGAGTGCTGAACGTCTCACTTTTCTGCCGGTGGAACAATGGGGCCGGTGCTGTGAGCCAGCTCTGGGGAGGGAGGTGTGTTGTCGTGGGCTTAATGACCTCGTCTCAGTGCGGCCTTTGCATCCTCCCATCTTAATTAATGAAATGCACAGAGAGGGCAAACAGCGCTGCAATAACACAGGAGGTGCTGCTTTCTGAGGAGAGCAATGGGGTGATAATTACATACCCTGACATGTTCTCCTTTTCTTTCTTCCACCTATTTTTCTACCTCTCTTACTCCTTTCACTCCACCCCCCCCTTTTTGTCTCTGTCTCTTTCTTTGCTGTCATGATTAATAAGCACACACATTTATGCCAATTCATCTACACAGGGAGGAGGGGGGGATCCTTTGTTTAAGCAAGACGTTTTTCTCTGATTTTGGGAGGGAGAAAAGCACAGAGCTGTTTGCCAGTCTTTATCCAAGCTGGGAGAGGGGCCTTTTTTTTTCTGCGGCAGCATGTTGTTTGTGAGCGTGACGATTGACGGCGTAATCCCTTTTCACAGTGTGGTCTGGCTGTGCCCGATAATGCCAGCCCGCTCAGTTTCAGCATGCTCTCCATTGGGGCGGCAAGAGGGGGACTGCTGGGCACGGCAGAGCCCATTCAGCCATTAATCTGGCCGGGACAAGGGAAGCTGCTGCTTCTGCTGCTGCTGCTGCTGCTGCTGCAGGCGACGTGAGCAGGGTCTTAGTGCAGTCTGCTGACTGCACAGCAGCCTCGCTCCCGTTCGCTCCCTCACACACACACACACACATAAACAAGTCAGCATCAGCAACTGAATGACAGAGGGGAGTTCACAGCGCATGCCCTCCTTTCCACGGGCGGAGCAGGGGCGAGAGGCAGAACAAACAGAGCCGCATCCCACAGAGGGATTTCCAGAAGTTCTGAAGGTATTTCTCACAGCGTGGTGGGTTGAGAGACGCAGGCCGACAAGGAGGACAAAGAAGGGGGCTAGATATAGAACAGCACCTAGAGGCAGAGGAGAATTAAGCCGCATGCTGCATTAGAGATAGACGACAGCGTTTCATTTCTCACTAGAACAAAACCTTCCTCTTTCTGTTCCTGTGCATGTTCGTATTACCTGCTCTGAACACGCTGGCCCATTCAATTACTGATGAGAGTGTCTTACTTTTGCTAAAAAGACAAAATAACATAAATAAGAATTCTATATTTTCTCCAGGGGGATGGCTGTAACATTTCAGAGATAGAGAGGTAGGACAGAGAGAGAGAGAGAGCATGGCAGAGGAAGACCAAGAGGAGAGGAGGAGCAGCCTGAGCTGCCTGTCAGGTCCGCTAATTGAGAAAAAGTGACAGAACCATCAAGACACAGAAAGGGAGGAGAAGAGGAGAGGAGACGAGAGATGTTTGGCGGAGGAGGGGCAGTACTGTGGTGGATCTCTTCAGGTTTGACTAATTGAAAGGAAGGGATGCAGGCTGGCACAAGAGAGAGGGAATGAAAGAAGCAGGAGTGAGGAAGAGGAGAGGGAGGGGGGTGCAGCTTAAATCCTACAAAAGGAAAAGCTAGCAACTGCTCACAGAAGGAAAGATGGACAACTGAAGATAGGCTTGGAAAGGCGTATCAAACAGAAGTGGATTAGACAGGTGTGTGCAGGCAATTGTGCGTGTGCATGCATGTGTGTCTATATGTGTGGACAGAGATATGAGACTGCGATTGTTTTTGGCATAACGTAAGAAGTCATTTGGACCGGAGCCAGCTGGCCTCAGGCCTGTGTGTAGCCTGCAGGTTTTTTTTTTTTTGGTTTATTTTTCTTTTGTAATTTTTCCACTCACTTGATTCAGTGGGGTTTATTCAAACAGTTCCAAACATGAAAATAAATCTTTCAAAAGCTCAGTGGGCCTAATTTCTTTCTTTTCTCTTTTTTCACCAGGTGTTATGAAAATGATTTTACATTTATTAAAATGCACTACACTGCATCTGTCCTTGTTTTTGTTTGTTTTGTATTTCCCCATCTTCTTGCACCCACAGTCGTACACTGGCACCCCTCTTTCTTTTTTTTTTTTTTTTGTCTATCTCTGTGACAGTCAACCCACATCTCAACTCAGCAGAGGAACACAGACAAATCCATGTGGTACAATGGTTGTTACTGTATTTGGCAACAGGAGAGAGAATCTGAAACCAAAAACTGCTTTTAATCCGTGTTTCCCTCTGACATCATGAAAGCCACTAATGGTTTAGCTCTTGGCGCTGTGACCTTACACAAATATATCAGCATTGTAGACAGCAGACTGAACACTTTCCTTTTCCCAAAACAATAAATCTTTTAACACAAGGCTTTTTTTTTCTGTGAAAGTCATTCTGATCCATAGGACAAATGTTATGTGGTGACGTTATTTATAGGTTTATCACAAATTCAGTTTATGGCTTAACAGACTCACACCCTGTCAACACTAAAATCTGTGCCAATGCAGATTAAGATGAAAACATATCTTTTCCAGTCAGATTGAGCCAACCCGAGAGACGGAGGTCCTGAAGTTCAGTCCTAATTGGGCACTTTCCCTGCAGGGTGGACTGTGAACAACGCTGATGAATGATTGTCAGCTTGTTTTTTCACTGACACGGTAAAGGTGCTTAAGTTGAGCCAACTAGTGACTTATGTATATTTGTACTTCAGCAGCCAATCAGGCAGTGCAGACGTACTTAAAAACAACTGTATGAGCATAAAATAGTGATTTAATCAAGGGTCTCCGTGCAGCAGCTCGCAGATTGGGTCGCGTTTAAGACTGTCAATCAACTTCATCATCACAAATTTATGATGTAGTGTAACAACAGAAACAAAAGGAGCTGAATCACTGGCTGGCTCTTCATCACACTCCTCACCACTGGTTTTATCATTATTATACATTTTCAGGCTTGTTAGTTTTCTGTTAGTCTGCAAATAATTCAGTGGGTAGTTAGTACAAGGATCTTGTGATGAAATTTAGATTTTATTTCATTAGCCTTTTTTTTTGCTGTTGCTATAAAAAAAACAATATTTGCCATGAGTATCTTCTGATAATTATGTGCTTTGCAGACTTAGCTTTCAAGGAAAAATTAAACATTTCTGAACCTTTTCTATTATTCAAATAAAACATTTAAAGAGGATTGTGCAGATTTGCTTTTGGCCCCCTTCAGTGTGGTGTGATTATTACTAAAATCTTATTTGACATTCCTCTATCTCTAATATAATCACATTTCAAACGACTGGGATGATTATTGTAAAGTAGGGCTGCGTTTAACGATTATTTTAGTAATCGAATAATCTATAGATTTTTCCATCGACTAATCGACTAATTGGATAAGAAATGCTTGTTAAGGTGCAGTAATAAATAGCGCTGTCAAACAATAAAAATTTGCACGAGGGTGGTTTGTCGCAAGCTGGGCGACGGGTTAGCTTAAGTGCTAGCAGAATCCCTGACTAACATATGCTTAATGTGGTATTTTAAACAGGAAGTGCTTCAGTGAAGACTACTTTGTGTCGGTCGACTGTCCGTCTTGGTTTTTGTGTACTCACATTTCCCATGGAGAGGGTCAACGTGCTATTTAGCCTTCTGGGGGAAACGTAAAATCCAAAAGCCGTGCTGTTTTGCATCTTCCCTCTTTATTGGTTGGTTCGGCTGCCTGTCGCTGTCGTGCTTCCGCTTCTTCTTCTTCCTGTCCCTTTCTGTCAATACCGTAAACACTGGGAGCGATACTGCCCCCACTGCTTCCTGTGGGGAACTGCAAGTACA
>OOFC01009225.1:11099-37583 GCA_900323345.1 Pseudochromis fuscus
AGTGACATCTAATACCCTCTACAGATGTGTGATCTTACCTGTTATTTACCTGAGGTGTTGTATTTTTCATAGTTGAAAATGTGGTTTCTTTGCAAAATAAAAATGATTTTACAGAAAAAAAAGAATAATAAATAAATAAATAAAATAATGAAAAATGATTACACAAATGTCCTCTCCCGGAAATCTGAAAAAACAAAACAAAAACAAGACCAGTCTTTTCAAAGAAACATTTAACAGTTACTATGCCACCTTGTGAAATGTGGAAAAACAGGCAACAAGACAATGATCTAACCTTATTTTTCACACAGTGTGTAAGAGGATATTATAACATCAAAACAAACAGTTATGCTGTGTTGATGTAGGAAACACAGGGACATGGCAGAGTGTTGAAATACATCATTACAGAAATGATATGCTCTCATTAAAGTTACCTTGATTAGTTAAAAAAAAATGGGCAACTTCACATATTCTGTTGTGAGAATGATTACTTCACTGCCAAATGAAACACACTCGGGCCTCTGTTTCAGCCAAGATCAGCAAGGAAGGCGGTGCAGGCCCAATCTGTATTTCGAGAACTGGTTGGAGAACATAAACTCACATTATGTTCCCCTTCTTACCAACAGTGCTTCTCCCGATCACACCAATCAAAATGAATCATTGTCATGGAAGTACTGGGAGAAAAACCTGACGGGTCGATCGCACACCTTCTGGCAGAAAATTACGAGGCAGAGCAGGTCTAATCTAAATTCCAACAGCAGCCAACAAAACAAATCAAACACTTCTACAAAGAGAAATGTAATGGAGGACGGGTGTCAGGTTTAGCCCTATAGACATTAACTCACATAGCTAACAAGACTGTCTGGGTGTAGTGTGACAATAACAACTCTCCAGCTCCATGTACATTTAAGATATGCAGGAAAACAGAAGATCAGTTCACCACCGATGCATCGAACGCAAACAAAAATGTTGAGAGTAAAGAAAGGCATAAAGAAATGTGCAGCCAAGGAGGGGGCTGGCTCTGAGGTGGTAGTAATCCCTTGCGGTCTAACATCAGTAATGGCGGAGCTGGGTCAGTCAGAGGCTATGCCGTCTGCTGTAGCAATTAGGGCTCCGTGCCTCCGGGCCAATGGAGGTCATTAACAACACTGGTCATTATGGAGGGAAAGCTAGACCACCCGAGACCTGACCCGACCCTGACTGGCTCAGTGCCACATTATAGAGTGTTGGTAAACACCGATTGCTGGGAAGGAGGTACCCAGGCCAGGAAGCTACCTGAAATATTATACAGAGAACGTGCTGCTGCTTCATATGATGGTAATTTAGCTGCAGGGATCCAGCAGCCAAAATATCCATCTATCTAGAACAGGTCTTGACAACTGCTACACATTAAGAGGGGTGGGGAGGGGGGTAACCAACTTTTTCTTTTTCAAGTTTAAGCCAGCTGGAAATACAAATGTCACTCTCCGCTCCCCGGTCCAAACTCTCTTCTCTGTACAGACAAACACCTTTGAACCCAATAAGTTTCAACCTTTCTCCGTACATTCCCTTGGCTCTGATCTAATGGGCAGGTGTGCACATGTTCCAGTGTTCCAGCACCTGAACTCATTCACACTACATTTGACATTGAGCGGCACCTGCACCGGAGTTTAGCTCTGCTCAGTCAGTTCCCTGCACAAATTGAAAAGAAGGGACTTTTCTCAGTCTCCAATCATCCTGTCTTTGATTTAAAGAGAGGCATCAGGGGATGGCACGACTCTGGCACCGCTACCAAAAGTGAGTGCAGGGTTCAAGAGATAGCAGGAGCTCATCTAACCAGTGATAAAAAAAAAAAACCCACCAACAACCGTACAGTACAACAGTGAGTGAATGAAAGCAGGAGCAGGGCTGTAGATAATAAAGTACAGATTCAATTCTGACAAAGCACCAGGCCTTTTATATACGAGAGATAGAGAATGGAGAGAGAACGGGGCCGGACGCGCCCTACCTCACGGCAGTGTGGTTGACATTGCCCATATCACATTGCTGCTCTGTTCAATTCACCCCGGCCCGACTGCGTCACACAGGCATGTAATGCCCATAACACCAGTGACTCCTAATCCGTATGAAGTCAACAACACGTGACAGCTTCATCAAACCAGTCAGTAAAGCGTATTCTCATAAAAACACACTCGCACGGTAGGCTTGGAATCTGCTCCAGCATCGCAACTTTCAGGTTTGTCTGGTTTCAGCCCTTGCGCGGTGTAATGCATTATTCGGCGTGAAACTATGGCTCAAGCCAGATTGTGGGCCCCTTTACACGACAGACCCCCACCAGCTGGACAAACCCATCATCACCCCGTGTCTGGCTGTGGTTACAGTCCCCCCCCTTCTCCCACCACCACCACTCTCACGCATCACTGTTAATGTTAGAGTAACCCAGTCAAACAAACTGGCCACTCAGGTGTGATAATTTTCCCAGCATGCCTTATGCGAACTGATCAACCTTGTTGTACTGCGCCCTTATCTAAACTAAGCGGGGGAGGAATATTTTTTATGATTCTTGGAAGGATGACTCAACTGTTTAAAACACAACATACGCTTTAATAGATGACAACGCAGTCAGATAAAACTTCTGGTACACACAGTTTAATTTTTTTTCTCCGATATTAAGTTTACTTAGTGAGTAACAAGTTGAAACATGGTAAGAGTCTACAAATGTATAAACTAAGACGCGGTTTTGTCTAATCTATTAAATCCTAATGTAAAAGTGGGGTATTTGGAACAAAGTCAAAGATGAGTAGACGTGCTGCAGAGGTAAGTAGGTGGTGTGTGGTGCTCTGTATCAGCTGCTCCAGCAGATGGGGGGATTCAGACTGAAGCAGCCCCATAACTGGCGCCTCAATAGGACCCCACTTGCCACATTTCCATCACAATGAACCCAGACTTCAACTCTGACTTTCTGTCTGGGATGTCTGAATGTGTACGGCTGTTGTCGCCCTATGCCAGCATTCACTTTCTGCTGGAGGCCACTAAGCAGCCTTTTCACTCCTTTACAAACCAATGGCAGAGCTGCCAGTGTTTACCCTAAAAGAAACACACACATTTAATACACAAAGTAGGTTAGGCCTTCATTCAAATGGCTCCTTTTCACCACCGCTCACAACATGTGACGGCACTGTAATCGACCACATTAGCCCGTATTTTAAAATCCAGCCTGCTATCAGAGCAAAACACAGTGATAAGCAGTCACAAGCCAGAGAGACACTGTTTTGTAAATATGTTAGCATAACAGCCACCGAGAGATTACCTCCAGCATCAACAGCACACATTACAGATCACCATTCCTCTCCTGGTGCGTCCATTTATCATTAATAAGACATTTTAAATCGCCTAAATAAAAAACACAATATTCCACATTATTCAACTTTACACAGTTAAGCTAGCAGACGTTAGCTGGCGCCTCGACAACACACAGCTCCACCATGTTGTTGTTGTGGTTCAGCTACTTGCCCCGTGTTCAATAAACCGTTCATCTCTCAGTCGGTGATAAAATTATAACCAACGACAAAGTAACATAAATACAACAACAGCGTGTGCCTTTCGTTGTTGGTATTGAGGTCGACGTTAGCTACACACAGCTAGCCAAATCCCCGACACACAGCGCCATGACGATCCGCGACAACAGGCGATGCCCGGTCCAGGAAAACACATCGAGACAAAAGGTGCTCCGGGTAAAACTCACCATCACCGACGGCCGCCGACCCGAGCAGGGCCAGCAGCGTGAGGGCAATTTGTTTTAGAGCCATTTCTTCTGAATTCCCATCTCTCCGCGGTGAAATGCGTCCGAAGTGTGTCGTTATCAACACGACCAGACCTGAAACACAACCACAGTCCGACCGCACACACCACACCGTCAGATACTAGCCAGCCAGCCAGCCAGCCAGCCAGGCGAGTGACGCGTTTAAAGGGGCGTGTGTGCGTGTTTAAAGGGGAGGGCTGCTGCTGGCTGCACCGAGGTCAGGCCTCTCTCTTCTGTGTGTGTGCGCGCGTGTGTGTGTGGGTGGTAAACAAAACAAACAAAAAACCCCAACAACCTTCCACTGTGCATGTTTAGGATAAACTAATTGATTTCAGACTACATCTTTACATTTGATCTCTTAATGTCCAACAGCCAGCTGTGGGCACGTTTTTTTAAATCAAATTTGACCCGTTTTGACATTTGACGACAGTAAAAATCCCCTGAATGTCATTTTATTCAAGCCTGACATTTAATGACTTTTTCTAAAGTGACCCAAAATACACAAAACTGAAAATTGTTACAAATGTTATACTTTTGTGCACTGAAGCTGTTTCAGGTAAATTTGAGAGTTATTAATCAAAACAGATTTTTCTTCCAGTGCCAGTGTGTCTCAAATCAAGAAATATGTTGATTTGAGGGATTCCTGAAACTTTGAAACTGTACATGCAATGAGTGTGAGTATTTTCATGGGACAGTGGCATGGTGCTGCTCTCTGAAACAGATTAAGGACTAATCAACATTTTATTAATGTCAGATAGACTATTGATACATTCTAGATAGTATAAAGTTCAACATTTGATATAGACACCTATTAGCACCCAAACCACGCTGTGAAGGCATCAAATATGAACAGTATGTAAGGGTTAAAAATGAATTTTTCAAAAGTAACAAAACAGACTGTGACATTACTGTAATTAGATCAAAACCCAAGATCCAAATCAAGCCTTCAGTAATATGGAGTGAGGCACAAATATGACTCCATACAGTAAAAAATGAATAAAATCTACTTGACCTCAGGTGATTTGAACAACAACAGACTGTGTAATATTACACACATAAAAATGCTGGATTGTTTTAACCCAGAAGTGGGTAAATATTGGACTAACAACATGTTGGGGTAATTTAACCCAGGAAGATGGGCTGTTTTTACCCTGTAATTTGTTGTTTTTAGCCTGCATTAGGTTAAAACATGATGTTTGCACAAACAACCAAATGCTTGCTAGAAATAGTAACACATTTCTAAAAACCACAAAATTTGGAGCAAGAACAACTAAATTCTGGCTAAACATAACACCATTTTGAGTAAAAACCACAACATAGTAAAAACAAAAAAAATGCTGGCTAAAAATAATAAAATACTGTGTGAAAATTGTAAAATGTTGTCTTCCTGGATTAAATGAACCCAGCATGTAGTCAGTCCAATATTAACCCAGTTCTGGGTACAAAACAATCCAACATTTTTTAATGTGTATGATGTAAATATTTGTCCCATGCACATATACATGCATATCTATTTATCTTCTTGTTCCTAGAATACAATGGATATTTATACATTTTTTAAATGTAATTATTTTCCTGTACTATAATGTGGAATATGCCTGCATATTTCATAATGTGTATTTTCTGTATTACTTTTACACATCGTGTCCATTTTCTGATTTTTGTGTGTACCTTTATCTTTTGTATTCTATTCTTTGACTCAGACAGCAATGCACACAACACTGTATTTGCAGGAGACTGGATTCGGGATTGTTTCTGTCCAATAGTATGTAATATATATGTTATATACATATATGTATTATATAGATGACTGTAAAGTGACTGTTGGTGTGAATGGGAGTGTGATTGGTTGTCTGTCTTTGTGCAGACCCTTGTGACTCAAATGGATAAAGTGTGTATAGAAGATGAATTAATGAATAAACGTATAGTATATATTTTGCAATTCATTTCTTTTACCATTACAGAAATAGTAAAGTAAACATAGGTCTGCCTGTTAGGTCTTTCAGTACAGTAAAGTAAATGAAATAATCAGTAGTTAGCAAACTGTCATTTATCTCTGTGTACAAATGAGTGTAAATGCATGTTTAAAATATGCACAATGTATTTCTGCACGTGTGGTAAATCATATGTTGGAGGAATTACAACTGTCCACTATGTGTATCTTATAACAAACACTGTGATTTCAGTCTGCATCTTTACATTTTAAGTTTATCTTATATCTTTGCACACATATTTTCATCTCCAAGGCCCAGACATGCTGAGTTTTCAAAAGCAACAAAAGGGAAATGATTGTGATCAGATTAAAATCCAGTCTTGTTTATGATCACATCAAAGCTTCAGTATATGTTGTTTAAAATGTTTTTATACGATTTTTCTTAGGATATGAATTAAATGTTTTCATATAAAAATGCATGCAATATCTTTGTGAATATGATGTGTTTGTTATTGTATTTATTTGTTGTAAGTCAGAAAAAAAAGTTTCTATCAGGATTGAGGTGATCCAATACGCTACTGCTTTCAAAAAACTGTAAAGTAAAGTTGCTTAACCCTGGATAGTTGAACATGGGATTTCCTAAACCTGGATCACTATGATTCAACTTTCTGAACAACAAGGCACAAAAGACTGATTTTTAACATGAGTACATTTAGTCTGAACCAACTGCATCCCTGAAATTGCTCATGTTTTTAGCTTGCATTCGCCTTTTTTCTCATCTTCAGTTATGAGGAATGATGGGTGCATTTTCAATGATTCAAAAAAATCATAAAATAAAATTTGAACTTTGATTGAGGTCATTATAAAACAGAATGCATTTGGATTTCACAGAAATGTATTGGCTCTAACTGGTCATCTTCCAGTGTTATTAATGTAAAAAAGGACATTCACCTTTAAAGATCATGCTGAAACAGTGATAATTGTTGAAAATGATCCAGTTATGTATTTATCTTGGTTTAGTTTTGATGAGTGCAAAATGTTTTTATAAATGCCAGATAGCATCATACCAGACTAAATATGTTCCACATTACATAAACAAACAGCAACAATATTAAGTTGTCTGTTACATCTGTGTTAGAATGAACTCAGCTTTGATAAATGTTTGTGGTGATGATGTAAAACAACAAAAACATATCCTGAGATCAAACTGGGACCGTCCACCTTCCACTGGCATCATCGGTCAAAGTATCTTCAAGTGTCCCTTTCATTAAACCAACAATAATCAGAATGTTTCTATGAAAGTAAAATAATAATGATGTGATAACTGTTCACATAATGTTTGTCAAAATGTGTGTGCAGGGATTTAATGATCTGAAGTCCATCTCCAAACTCCTACATGGTCTAAATTCAGAGTAGACACAGTAAAGTCAGGCACGACTAGGTCCTCTAATGCAAATGGGAGAGGAATCATAAAACTCTTGTTATTAGCATGGATGAAAGTTGGAAAGTACCAGAAGAAGAGCTTGATATAGCAGGCCTTATATACACAGGTGAATCTGGGCCTCTCTGCATTTGTCCAGGTAACAGACACACATGTGGATCCACTCGTATGCAGCGGCTGATCAATCATCAGTCAGTTCCCTCTGGGATATTATTGCTGCTGGGCACAGACTAACCATCTAATCTATACTCATCTGCAGTCCTCTGATCCAAACCTGACAGGCCAGTTTTCTTCACATCAGCATAAACAGCATTTTATTCCTTATATTTCTTGTTTATCTCAGCTCATGTATCAGCTGCTGTATCACATGTTTGAGAAAGTTACATCCGCTTGCGGTTTTTAGTACAAAAGTGTAAAATAATCAGGGAGCTAAAGATAGCATAAGGTGTTTTGGTCCAGCTCCATTCAGAGTTTTCTCCCAGCTAAGAGAAAACAGGCTGTCCATACCCCGCTAACACATTCATCTGCCTCCGACTGAGAGTGTAGTGAGGAAGAGGGCAGTCAGGCTGTAACCAGGTGCACTGGGGACTTTATCTGTGCCTGCTTTTATCACCTGTCCTCTCGCTAGCACTCTCACTGATCTCTCCCCGAGCTTAATTGTGTCTGCATGGTCTCCTCTGTGGCTTTATATCTGTCCATTATCGGCACTGTCCAATTTATCTCCACATTTCTTCGGTGCATGTCGCCTGCTGAACAAATCTCTCTGTCTCTGCTGAGCCACTGGGAACGATCCCACCGTGAAAAAGAATACACAGAGGAGGGAAACAGAGGGAGAAATGAGATTGGCTCCTGCACTTAGAGACAGGGAGTTTGGCCTCTCTGATACTTGAACAGCCCCCTCCTGCAGTGTTAAAAATAACCAGCTCTTCATCTGACTGACCAGACAGACTGGGACTTTGAGGGAGTATTATCTCGCTGGAGTTTGTTCAACAACCAGGCAGACAGACAACACACACACAGACACACACACACACGGATGAACATATAAACAGATAAAGGAAGAGCGACCATGACCGATACACAGTGAAAACAGCAGCATGCAGATATTACACAAAGAGCTGATACCATTATTTTCACCAACCACTGTGCTCCGTTCTTAAAGTGTTGCTGAGCTTTGTGCCAGTTTTTAGTCTTGCTAGACATTTTGGATCCTCTGCGACTGTCTGACAGTCTGCGCCTCAAACCTGCTACTTTCATGCTCCAGTTTCAACAGTTTTTTAAAAACCAGATCATTGGCAAAGCAAAAATATTTTCAAGACAAAGGAGAAAAGTGATTATAAAATGACACCAGAACTCCAATTAATTATAACTAACTCCAAGCACCTCTACATTATTAAAACCTGAAGCTGCACTGACTCTCAGCAAGTAACCTGGAGTATTTTAAAACTGGGACTTTTAAAAGACTCCAATGTCAGGTGGAGAGGGAAATACATCCAATTCATCACACACAAGTTTAGTGTTTATTATAACATCATTTACAACAAATTCCAGATTTGATTTGATGTTCGGTCTATGATGATCAACCAGAAGTAAACAGCATACAGCTGCTTTCAGAGTCAGAATCAAAGGCTGGGTCCTCAAGAGCAAATTAATATATTTGCCAGAGAGGAAAAACATGCTCATCAAATTTCTGTCTGTTAGATTAAAAATATCTAAAGTGTAAGGAAGATATTTTGGTCCATGAGTTTAACAAAAATGTTTAACAGCGCCCCCTGGAAGTTTATCACATCTTTTTTTTTTTTTTTAAACTCATGCTTCATATGTAAAATCTCATGTCATTTAGAAGTTGGTTGGCCGAGATAAAGAGAATCATTTGTATTAAATATGTTTGATTTTCTTTTCTTTTTGAAGAAAATCGATAAATTAGTTTGAAATGAAACTCTTTGGGTTACACAGGTCTGTTTATTTCCTTTCATTTTAAATAACTGATAAGATAAAAAATTATATCCTACTAATTCCAGTGTGCAGAGATTATTGCTTTTGTTTCTAGCAAACATAATTCAAGCAAATATAAGTGTGTATTTGTTGTGTATTCTTCTTTTTATAATTTCTAGTTTAATCCTCAATAAGTAACTGATTTAAAATGTATGTAATTAATCATCTTACCCTAATATTACCTTGTATACCTTGGCACAATGATAATTTAAAACAATAAAGATGCATCAAATCATGTTTTCTGATGAGGTATTTGATAAAATATTGGCCTTATCTTTTTTATTTATTAAGTATTTTAACATAGTGTAATGAAAATAACTACACAAACAACGACACTGTACAAAGGTTATCTGCATGACTGTGAGCAGCATGGAGTCTTGTCTATCTACTATCTGATGACCTCTAGTGGTCAATGTGAGAACTGCACACACTGGAGCGACAACACAAACATTTCAAAAATACAACCCTTTATTCAAGATAAACAACATTACATGACTGTTGGTGAAATCCTTTACTGACAATAGCGACTGTGATGGTGCATTTTATTAGGCCTGCAGAAATGTAAAAAAATAATTTGAAAAAAGTTGTGTGATAAAAGAAAGTATACAAAAAGTGTCTCATGTTGAATACAAAATAATATCCCTTTTAAAAATATATTTACAATAAACCCAATGGTAACACAAAACAACAGCGTCAGTGCTGTTAGAATATGTACAACTAAATAGCTCAATGTGTATATGTGCAATTACTAGATTTTTTTTTCAAAAAGTTAAATATCAGAAAAGATGTGCTTTGTTATGAACATACTGTTACTTGCATACAACATTTAAGTCTTCATGCTCTCTGTAGTTTTAAGTGGCTTTGGTCATTTTGGAAAAATCCATGCAATATAAAGTATATCAGAAATCTTTCTCTTCATAGGAGGAGGAGTGATTGTGCTGCGCTACATTTTCCATTAGGACAATAATGAGCAATTCCCCATGTCTGGACAAAACAGCCTTTGTGAACAGTTCTGTGATAATTATTCAGCTGCGAAAATGTCCAGTCTAAACTTTTATTAGCTGAACATGACAAAATGAAAAATATGTTGTGGGAACCTCTCGCTTGGAGGTACCAGAAATATGGCAAATGAAAATTAACTTAGAATAAAAAAAAAAAAAGTATAGCCTTGGGTGCGAATACAGTCTAGACGCTACTGCTCAAAGTCATATGGTTTTAATACAATGTGGTTACTGTGTGAGTCATTAGCTCAAAATATGCTAATGATATGCACCTCGTCCTGCTGGAATGTGGATCAACATCCCTTCTGGTGTTTTCAGTCCTGTGTCCCCGTTTCAACCTGGTGCTCGGGTCTAGATGTCTCGCTTGAGCTTCTCGATGCTGAAGTCGCTGTCATGGTCCAGTTTGGAAAGAGTCTTCCTCACCCGCAAGGCTGTGAGGCGGGCTGGTGGGTTCTGGTACCAACACTCCTTCATGATCTTTACAATGGCCGACAGGATCTGGACACACAGAGAAAAGGAATTATTATGTGGGTGCAACAGTTGAGAAGAAGCGATAACCTTGACTGAGATTTTCACACACCAGAAAATATAGCTGCACTTGTGTGTGTATGTATGTGTGTGTGTTTTCAGATGGCCTACTGGGTGGGAGTGGAGTCTGTTGTGCAGACTGGGTCTCTGCTGGTCCACACACACCACTTTCTTCATCTCCTCAAAGCTGGGATCTGAGGGCACCAGGTCAAAGAAGGGAGGACGATACTCTTCCAAAATCCCTAAAAAACACAAACACACACATGCATACACAACCAAAATACAATCATTGTGTTGTTTTTTTCTCCATTTGAGCAGATGAAGAGAATCTAATCTTGAATATTGTATAAAAAAAAGTTAAAATGATTAAATTTTAAACTTCATGAAGTGGTTTTCTCTTCATATAAGACCTGAAATAGCACACTTGGAAATTAAGATAGGCTGAAGTGGGAGTTCTGTGAAGTATGTCTGACTAAACAAGAGGCAAAGATATCAAATCCCTGGCTACTACACTGGGATGGAAAGCTGGAGGTCTCACTGACTGAGCTGCAAAGCGCACACACAAAGTTATGAATGTGCACCCATCTGCATGTGTCCTTATGTCTGTGTGCGTGTGATAGTTGGTGCATGGCTTGCATCTACAAATTGTGAGCACGGGCATCTGGACTATGTACAAGTGAGTGCTGACACCAGATAAGAGTGTTTATAATTACTGCAGTGCTAATCATGAGAGAGAATAGTCGAGACAGACACAGACTAGAAAAACATTGGGCTGCTGAGAGACATGGGGCTAACTCCTTCTTGTATACACTCTGGCAAAGCGGGACAGACATGACAGAGGAAGCACATTTTCAACATGATGAGTGGATTGCTAATACATCAACTCCACAGATTCATACACAGACACTGCATCAGTTTCTTCCTGAAGTTTAAACTAAGATCTCTGCAGAAAATTCGAATAGGTTATTGTCACGTTACCATTGACAATGGTCCTGCGGGTTATTTCCCAGAAGACCAGACCCAGAGCCCAGATGTCAGTTTGCTTATAGGACTCAAACACGTCCACACGGATGGTCTCATCCAGCACCTCAGGGGCCATGTAGCGCTTAGTCCCAACGCGGGGGTTGTTGCCCACATCGAGGTAGTCCTGGGACTGAGAGTGTATCACAGCCAAACCTGAGGAGCCAATGTGCACAGAAGCAACCTTTTAATTTATACTATAAATTTTAATAGTACATTACCAACTTGGTCCAGAGTGAAAATATCAAACTCAGCATGAAATTACTGTTTTATCCCAACACATTAATCATAACTGTCAGCATATGTTGGATACAGATACAACTACTTCAACACAACCCTTACCAAGATCAGCAATGCAGCACTGTCCGTTCCTCTTCACCAGAATGTTTCTGCTTTTCAGGTCCCGATGGGCGATTGCAGGCTTTTCCTGGGAGCTGACAATCTCAGTGTGGAGGTGGACCAGACCACAGGCCACAGACAAGCACATCCTCAAGCAGCTCTCTGGCTCCAAGCTGCTGTACTGCAGGAAATCGTACAGCGAACCCAGCTCATGAAAGTGAGTGACGAGCCACAACTGGGTGCTGGAGTTCTTGGATGTCATGTCGGAGGCGATGAAACCTAAAAGTCAGGATAGAAGATGTTATACTTAATGCTTGGCACTTCATGAATGACATCGCTTATTTGAGGAAAAACATCACAGGAGTAATTTCCTCCATCTGCTGCCATACCCAGTATGTTGTCATGTCGCAGCTGTACAGTATTGTAGATCTCTGTCTCTCTGAACCAGGACTGCTCGTCCCTAGAGGAGAAAATCTTGACAGCTACACTCTCCCCCATCCATGTCCCCCTCCACACCTCTCCATACCTGCCTTTACCTGGAAACGGAGGGTCACAATCATACAGACAATTCTAATAGAAACATATGGAGCAGAAGAGAAGCACTGGTGAGAAAGGAGACTGACCAACACACTCAACAAGTGAGATCTGTCTGGCCATAGTCCTTTGGACCAGATATGGAAGCCCTGTCCCACTCCCTGATGTGCAGAACTCATCAAAGATGTCCTGGAGGAAGAGATGGAGACATGCAGATATCATTCAAATGTACAAAAGCAAGACGATCTTTCAGTAATCTTGAGTCTCTTACACCGTATGTGGGGTCATCTCCAGTGGGGACTTTGAGCATAGTGGCGTCATGGTCTTCAGCGTCTCTGGGTTTGCAGGGTGCACGCCGGAAACGCAGGAAGAGGACCAGGCCGCACACGCTGGCAGTGATGAATAAGAGCAGCAGAGACACAGCGATCCACAGCTCAGGATGAGGGGGTCCTGGGGGTGTTGTCGGCTCCCCATCTGGATACAAATAATAAGGGACACACACACACATTTTTGAGCTTGTGAAACTCGTTAACAACTTTTCAGGGCATACAGTGTCAATTTGCTCTAACTGACCACAAGGGGGAACCAATTACTGTGTAGAGAGAAGCTACAGGCCTGTTGGTACAAAATACTACAAAGTACTACAAAGTGTGCCCTGAACAGTGGGATGAGCCTGAGTAGACTAGATTACACCAAACCACGAGGCTCTGCAGTGAGTTTCATTCTAATATTGTAAAGCAAAGGCACTGGGTACTGACTAATGTTTGGAGGCGGTGTGGTGAAGGCGTTGCACTTGTCGTTGTTGCAGCAGTGGATAAAGAAGCGCTCAAAGGAGGTTTCGCACTGCTCTCTGTAGTTCGTGGTCCCGAAACAGCCCCGCTCCTCGTAGCCGTGCACCCATGAGTAGAAACAGTAGTCTCCTCTGCAAGTCCCATTCTCACATGTGCCCTTGGTGTTCTCACATGTACACAGCAGCTTCCCATCATCTTCGGTGTCTGAAGCACAAGGGAAAACATGTGAACGGTGTCGACAGAAAGTTCACGGAAAGTTCAAAGGCCAATCACACATGAAAAGGCGTAAAGTTAAAACTATACTTTGTTTCCTCGAGGGAAAAACCCGAGTCTTAACAGAAAGAGACTTGTTGAATACATTTCCTGGCAACCGTTAAGACTTCACAAAGACAGCAACGGTATTTTTAGTTTGAAGTCAAAAAGTAAAGTGAGTCTGAGTGTGCAATGTAAAAATCGAACAACAGGAAATGAAGAGCGAGGTTCACTGTGATTACTTCTCGTACAGATTTGTACAAATAAAGTGATCTAATGTGTGTTTCGGTAGTAAAGGGGTTGAATTCATCTAGGAAGCAGAAACTATGATATAAGTCAGCCAGCTCTTAAACTGATGTATGACGACCATCACCTGCCACTCATCTACTTTAACTGTGTCTTTTCTTGTCACTCATCTTGTCTGAGCTTGTTTGCTGGAGACAGCTACTTATACTGGTGAGAAATGTGAAACTGAGCAGACCAGGTGAGGGCTGAAGAAAAAACAAACGGCTAAAAGTTTCATTCTGTGTAGGTTCTTCATGTTAGAGCAATCTGATGCAGTATCAAAAGTACTTTCCAGTATCTTTAACTGAACAACAGTGAACTGTTCCCACATCTGACCATCTACTCACCTGCATGGATAGCAGAGGTCCACAGGAAAACTCCAGCTAGCACCAGTGTGAGCAGAGAATGTCTTCCCATCTCTGTGAAACAGGCAGAAAAAATAAATATGCAAATGATAGTAACGCAATTAATGCTGTTTTTATTTTATTTTATTATTAGAAACTGTCATAATGAAAAACCAGAAATTTGATCTGAGGTGTTACGGGAAAAAATAAGACCAATTTCCTTGACATTTTAACTGCTACTTGAATTAAATTTACAGATGGTAACTCAATAGCAGTGTCTGTGAAGAGTTGACTGGTGGTTAGAGCTCGGACTCAGAGGAGGCAGAGGAAGCTATGAGGTCAAAAACAACAGCCAGAGGGCCCAGCCTGTCTGCCTGTGCTGTAATTGCATTGGGTGGGAAAAGGGGGCTTTAGGGGAAGCAGGCTGTAACAGCACTCCAGAGTGTTTGTGTATGTGTGCGGAGACTGTGTGTGGCGCTGTGCTGCCCAGTCTCCAGGCCTGTCGACTCCTCGACTACCCTGCTTGCAGAGTAAATATTGATGGCTAAGCTTCCTGCCATTGAGTGGCCCCACCCGGCTGGCCGGCGAGACTCAGGTCTGCTCATTGTTTAGGGCTGTGCTGCCGAGAGTCACGCAAGTAAGAAAGGCTTTCATACACAAGCCAACCTTTCTTACCGCTAAAACTCCCTGTAGCCTAGGATTTGACATCCAAGTGATTAGTAGTACAGTAAAAAACCTTTAGTGAGTTCTTGGAAAATCAATAAAAGTCCATTCTTTATCACTAAATAATTACATAAACTAGAGAAATGGTGATTTACTCAAATTTTAAACATTTTCATCTAAAAATGCAAATGATATAAGCACACTGATGTATTGTAAGGTCCTGCTTTGCCACTGTTTTTATTGTTTTAGCCCTGTTATTTTAAGTTACCATATTTAGTAACCTCAGTGGACTACAAAAATGGCATCTTCTTGCCTGTCCATGACGCAGTATAACCCTATATATTTTTTATATACATACATGTAAACGTTTTGGAAAAATTTTCCCCCTGGACCAGCAAGTAACCACATTGGTAACTATGGTAACACTATGAGCCGTGTTACCATAGTGGAGATTTGTGCTCTTGCAGTGCTTTCTCATTGGAGAGTTAAAGCTGATCCCTGTGGTCTGATCCACAGAGGAAGTACTGGAGCACAAATTGCTGACAACCTTAATGCGGGCTGTGATAGAAAGGCGTCAGGACACACGGTGCATCATGGTGTGGTGCATGTGGGGCTGTGTAGCTATGGAGGGCCCATGCTGACCCCTGTCCACCTCCAGACTCACGAGTGTCAGAGCTGGATCATGACACAATGGAAGAAAGTGCACTGTTGTGAAAAATCATGATTTCTTTTCCACTGTTTGTACAGTTGGGTTGTTTACCTGGTATTTATGTGGATGTTGTTTTTTTCTTTACCTAAACCACATACTGCCCATCATAGTAACAGTCTGACGTCTGTCTGTCGGTAGTGTGTTGACGAGCACAACAAAGACTTCAAGGAGGGACCCAGATAGAGACCCCAAGGCCGAAGCAGATCAGTTGAAGTTGGTTTAATTCAGGCAAAGGTATCCAAATATCAGCAGGCAAAAAGGCAAGGTCAAAAAGGCAGGCAGGGGTCCCAAAAAACAAGGCTATACCATGACAATGACCAAGAAAGAAAAACATGAAAGTGCATCAAACAAAGTGGCACAGGACAGAGACAGACATGAGGCTAAATCCACTGGGTAATGAGCAGCGATTAGACACAGGTGTGAACAACAACCAGGCAAAGGTGAGACGAGATGAATCAGGACAGGTGTGGCAAGACAATCAGGAAGTGAAACTTGAATAAACACACAAGGGAAAAGACTTAACAAAATAAAACGGGAAGCACGAGACACGTGGGAAGACACAGACAACGGAGGAAACAACCACAGAAACTAGAAAACAAGAAACAAGAGTAAATACAGAAAAGCTAAATCCAAGAAATCATAATAATTAATCCAGACAAACTAAAAAATACCAGGAGTCATGACAGATGCCGCCTTCAAATTCTCAGTCCAGTCGAGCATCTGCAGGATCAGCAGGAGCTACAAGTCCAGTCCACGATTGCCCAACATAACAACTTAGAGACTGACTCAGAGGATGTGCTGCTAACATCTTAGAGTACATGCATTGATACAGCCAAGTTATTTTGGTGAGAAAAGAGGAACCTACACACTGTTAGGCAGGTGTGCTTGTATGTTGTTGTTGATCACTGGTTGACAGGATGTTTTGAAGCTTAAAAATAAGACCAGTCTGGATAATTACACCTCGAGTACATGTCAGAAAAAAAATCACACCAGTTAAACTGACTGTTCCCTCATAATGAGTCAGTTTCAACTACAATAGCTTTCACTCAAATCAACTTATTTCTCTCAGTCAATAGGTTCAAATCTCCAAGTCTCACTTAATGCTGAAAACTTACCATATATTTGTGTCATAATCACCACAATACATGAATATCACAATCCATTTTGAATTAATTAAACTGTTTATCACAAAAATATAACACCTCATGTACACTGTGTGGTACTCCGTGTGCAGTAAAGTAGAAATAAGATTTGTAAGAAGAGCAACAGAGAAGTCATGACTGGCTGTTATCACTGAATATTCTCATACAGAAATAGTTATCCTACCCACATCTCTCTCACCAAATAACCCTTGAACTGCACACATCTGGCAGTGAAACCTGCAAACGCCAGCACGAAACTACGGATATCCTCCTTTAGTTTTGATGCATCCACTCACATAAGTTCAAATTACAGGAAGCCGTCACATCACCTTAGTTGCTTCTTCAAGAGAGACCACATGAGTAAAGGTGTTTAATATGACTCTTTGTATATCTACAGAGTTTATACTTGTAGTGTGTGAAGTTTAATCTTCTTTAAAATGCATCTGCTCCTAGATAACGTACGTCTTAAATGGAGTTCCCCACATTAATCTAAATGTCAAATCACATGTGAAATCTTTGCCAGGTTAGGCGTTTTCTCAGGAACGAAAAAACTATATTTAGACATTCATCGTATCTGCTTTCAGCTTAACTGATGAGAACCCACTTCCCTCCGCTCTAACACACTAAAACCACATGACATATTTTCACCAAAGAGCAAAGAGCACTTCCTGAATCATGCAGCCTGCATGTCAGTGGGGGTAAATAAGGGGTGACAGTGGAAAAACAGCATAAACACAACTCCACCCACAAAATGAGTGTATTCTCAGTGGAGAAGCACAACTGGCTCTCATTTCTCTGAAACTATCATCTCATCATCCGACACACAAGAGACAGAGCAACAATCACGTCCTCAATCGCAGGCAGCCTGACTTTATACTTCCTTTAGTCTTCCTCTCGGAGCTCTCTCCTGTTTGTCTCCTTTCTGCCCAAAGGGGAAAAGATCCATTGTCATCTCTTCCTCTCATCTACAGAGCTTTGACTCGGGGAGGCAGATCTCTCATTCCATCTGGATGACTGTGTGGTTGCAGTGGTGGATTGTGGGAGCATGGCACAGCGCAGCAGACTCCAACAGCCCCCTCCACTGGGCCTCATCGAACCAACCAAAAAACTAAAAAATCCCTTAAACTCTGACTCTGGAAAGTGTCTTTTAAACAGTGTTGCACTTAAATACCAACATCCCATTCATCTTCAATGACTGCTCATGTGGTAAAAACCCTTAAACCTGTAATCCAGTGAATGTCACCTTCTGCTTGTCACAACCACTGACTGTATCTTCATTTCAGAGACAAAGATAGGCTTGGCAAGGGTTATGGCTCAGTTGTAGCCTGCATGCTCTCACATGTATACCTACAATGGAAAGCTTGTCTGAAGACAGGGGAGGACAAATACACTGTATACTGTACCTCAGGCAGACTGTGCACACATACTGGTCGTTGCTTCCCACTCATGTAGAGTCAGTGTGACTTCCAGTTTGACCTGTTGTTGTTAAAAAGGAGCAACAGTCTCCACAGGATTTATCTTTATAAAATCTACACCATCTTATCCAGCAAATATGCCAACAATGCTAATCTCGATTGAACTTTTCACCCCGACATTTTTTTTAATGAATCTTTCACAAGTGGTTAAGCAAGTACTCAGAAATACTTCAACGCTTTGTTTGAATAAAAGTACCCCGCAGCAAAGTGATTATACTTATTTATTAAGTAAAATCTTGTCTAGGTAAAAAAAAAAATCAGATGTACAATAAGCAAATGTGCTCAAAAAAATCAAAAATAAAACTAGTCATGATGCAGCTGCATGACCCCTCTCAGTGCCATTATTATGAATAAATTAGCATGTGAACATTAGCTAAACTAAATTCAACTTTTCATATCTTTCGAATTGTTTTATCTGTTTCTTCAAATTCACAGTTGTAAGATAGTGATAAGCTGGATAAGTAAAACCTTTGTGTTTAAAGTAACTGGAAAGTCTGACACACTGATTTTACTGAAGGCTGAATAATGACATATAAAATATCATAACAATGTTCAAGTTGAAATGTAGTAAACATAACTGCAGAGCAGTAAAGTAATAATTTGTGTCAATGAACAAAAATATCTGAATTTAAATGGCTCCTAAAGACTGTGATGGAGAAATGTGCTTGTTTTTCTGAAGAGGTTTGAATACATAATGTTTCACTGTACATTTTAATATAATATGTTGTATTTGTTGAACTACAACATGGTCTTTTGTAAAAGGGATTATCTATATAATAATCTAATGGGATTTCCTGGTTAAATAAAGGCAGACTAAACTAATTAAAAAAAAAAAAAGATTTGCTGCTGAAATGTACAGAACTAGAGAGGTCGGTAGGATAATACAGAAATAGAAAAACTCAAGTTACAAACACCCCAACATTTTGCCTTATGTGAAGTTCAGTTCACACCAACAAGTATAGGAATAAATGTAGTTTATGTAGCTGTTGATGTATTTTACCACCACAGCACAGGAGATGCTGCAAGAACATCATCATCATCATCATCATCATCATCATCATGGATGGATAATACAAATAGTATGAAAGTTTTTAAAGTCTGATGCTGTTTACATGTGTCTGTGGTCAGGTAGGTCAGACACCTGTTCACATCTGGAAACACATGGAGTGATGTGTGTGGCTGTCAAAGGTAACTCTGAGATCACCGTTAACGTGCTACAGTGCTACATATCTCACAGTACAAGACAAACGGTTTTACAAGCATTACCTTGTTTTCTGCTCGCCTCCTTTTTCCTCTTTAACTTGACAGACGCAAACGCCGCACGTCTCCCATATCAAGACAGCTGGAAGTGTTTCTCTGTGTTTCAGACTGAAACTTTAAAACGCAGATCTCCTCATTTTCACAGCGCAGTAAACCAGATGTTTCGTCCACAGAGAGCCTCGCATCCTTTCCTGCTTCGACCTGAGAAAAGTTTGGTTTTTTTCTTTCGTGTTTCCAGAAATTAAAATAACACACAAAGACAAAAATGTGGAAGAATGGAAAGTAAGGATGAAGCTGGTGGTGTGCTGGCAGAGAGCTGCAGCAGTTTGTAGCTTTTTATCTCATCTCGGTCCAAATCTGCGCTGATAAAAAACCCACAACGCGAACCATCGTCGTCGCGTTTGGAAATCAGACTCACAAGCTCCCTTCAAAGTCCCCCTCACATCAAGTAGAAACAAAATCCACTTTGGTTGTTGTCCATGTTCCTGATTTCAAGACAAGATTGCAGATTTTTTTTAAAAATAGTATACAGATTTTGTCCCACCCCTTATTGTCCCGTACAGGCTCTGCTCGGCCAGGAATGTGTTCTCATAGCGGTTTTCCTGTTGCTTGCTAAACCTCTCATTTTCCTTTTCCCCTGTGGACTCATGTCTGCACTGCACTGACAGGAATGTGCTTCAAAGACCCCTCTGCGCTACAATAATATTTCTTTAAGCAAAAAACCAAGGACTAGTAAGCATCTCTCTATATTTATATATTAATCAGTTAGTAATAATCTTATTTTGTGTCTGTAAGATCCCCTCCAGTCCATTCATTGGTAAAATATTTTCCCCTACAAATTCTGAAAAGATGTTTTCTCTATAGTGATAATCAGTAAACCTGAAACAAAAGACGAAGTGTTGAACTGTTACTAATGAACATATACGGAGCAATACATATATTAAGAATAGTGTTCAATCTAAGTACAATATCCACTCTCTTTTAGCTCTGTTTTGGTCGTCACCATACACTCTATGAAGCAACCAGGTCTTTAAAATAAGCAATTGCAAAAAAAAGTGCAATACTGCTGACGGCCACTCGATGCTGGCTCCAAAATACTCTGGCTCCAATTGACTTTAATTTAAATATCCTCATTTTCAATCATGAAATACTCAGTCAGTACATTTTTTTCCTGATGTCATGAGATAAAGTCATATCACTGATGTGTTGGTGCATTTGAAAAAAAAAAAAATCATTAGGGAGATATTAGGTTTCAAAAAGAGGAAGATCCAGAACAGGGTTAGTTTGATTGACAGGCCTGGTCTATAATCATTTACAGGACGTTTGGAGGCTCATTCACCAGTGACCTCGAGTCTCACTGAGCAGTGCCCTCAGGTTCAACACCAGCCGACGGAGGCGCTTCTCCTCTTCCTCCAGCATAAAATCAATGGGAAAATTAAAATAAAATAATAAAGGTAACAGCTCTGGCTCCGTAATTTCTCTTCTCTCTTTCTTTTTCTTTCTTTATATCTTCCTTTCTTCCTCTTTTTCTTTCCTTTCGCGGGAATGGACGGCAGAAATCTTGACATAAAGGTAAGGGGGCGGGAACGTGGTGACGCAACCAGGAAGTCCTCCGCGAAGGCTAGACCGTCCCATTTCACAATCACGTCCTCCGAAGGCCGGGTAGGACGCGTCCTTCGAAGGATGCAGACCCTGAATTGGGACACAGCCTGTGTGTATATTGGGGACCGGTCTCCCGCTCTGAGCAGGTCACGTGACCTAGAGTGCAGAGCGGTGGAGAGGAAAGAGGAAACATTTTTAGAAAAACGCCTGAAAAGTACCTTAAACTTAGTACCTGTCAGATTTATAGTTTAGTCTGTGGAGGGCTCAGAGTGACGGGAGTGCCGTTTTTCCCCATTCATTTGTATGGGGCTGAAATGGAGGAGACAGAGGAGCACTCCAACTTTGAGGGCTTATAAAATCCAAACGATTTGAGTAATTAAAAATCCCCGAAGTCATTTTGGTCAGCACTGTCTCCTCTGTCATCTGTTAAGTTTTCAAGCTCCTATCATGTACGGTCTGGGAGGAGATAGTTTTTAAGCAAAGTGAAATTTTGGCATTCGATTTAAGATTGACTTGCAATTTCTGGATTTCCTGTTGATTTTAGCCTGGGGGTACCAGCACGTGATTTTTAGGTCTTGATGAGTACTAGGTGGTGACTGGGTGGCGCTACAGAGCCCATTTTTGTACTGAGGGGTTTGGTTTTTCATTTGATCTCATTTTTCACCCGGCCTGATGAGTGAGTTGTGTTTGACCAATGTGACCAATAAACTTTAAACTGATAAAACTCAAACCATGAGGTGGGACAAACAGCAATGATTGTATTGCATTAGTGACAGTGTACTTCCCCAAAATCTTTAGTGTTAACGGTCACATAGTGCAGCATTTCATGTCAGTCTGAACCAGATTTCATTTGATTCAGATTCAATCTCAGAGAATATTTGACTGTATTTAATGACAACTTTGTTGTCATGACATCTTGCAGGACTTCCAGGACCTGCAGGACCTGCAGGACTTCCAGTATTTGTGGGACCTGCAGGACTTCCAGGCCTCCCCCTCAGTGTGTGTGAGTGTATACTGTATGAACCTGAAACAGTTAACAGCCACAGTGCCGGGGGTCGTCATGACGACACAACAACCCGATGCCCTCAGTCAGCCTGCAGCATTTTCCCATCGAGAACATGAACACCTGAGGAGGAGCTGACAGGTGACAGGTGATCTTCATCTTCATCTTCATCAAAGGAAACTCTGTTCCCTGAGAGAAACTGCAGAGTCAGCACCACACACAGGTTACTACACACAGTCCTGCAGGCACTGCACACAGTAGTAGTACTGCACACAGTAGTAGTCATATACACAGTACCTTTTGTACTGCACACCTGCATAGTACTACAGCTACTGCACACAGTACTTCAAGTACCACAGGTACTACACACAGTTCTAAAGGTACTGCAGTTTACAGTGGAGCAGCTCTTCAGGGGGCGGGGCCTGGTCCCACCCACAGAGGTGTTGGCTGGTGGCTCCGCCCCTTCACCTACACCCCACCCTCCTGAGCTCCTTTAAAAGCAGCAGTGTGCTCTTCTCTGTACTTCTCTCCGGTCCCTCCTCCTCCAGGGAACACAGACCTCCTCCTCTTCATTGCCATGGTGTCAGTTGGTATCCAATCCTCCCGGAGCTCCATGCTCGGCTCCAGCTTCGGTAGCAGCGGTGGCAGAAACATGAGCTCCTACAGCATCAGCGGAGGAATGATTGGAGGCGGGGTCAGGGTCTCCCAGGGCGGCAGGTCCTTCTCTGCTGGAGGTGGCAGCAGCAGCGCCTTTGGATTCGGTGCAGGTGCAGGTCTTGGATTCGGTGCAGGTGCAGGTGCAGGTCTTGGATTCGGTGCAGGTGCAGGTGCAGGTCTAGGCTTTGGCAGTGGCGGCGGCTTTGGCGGAGGAGCTGGGGGAGATGACAGCCTGATCGGCAATGAGAAGTTCACCATGCAGAACCTGAACGACCGCCTGGCATCTTACCTGACCAAGGTGGCAGCACTTGAGAAGGCCAACGCCGAGCTGGAGGTGAAGATCCGTGGGTTCGTGGAGTCGAAGGTCGGTCCGTCCACCCGGGACAACAGCGCCTTCTACGTCACCATCGCAGAGCTGCACGGGAAGGTGAGGAGGAGGGGCATCATGGTCAACAAGGGACAAAGTTCAGGCTTTTTTCTACAGCTAAACTTAAAAAATGTTTGAAAGCAGCAGAAAATATTTTAAAATGATCAAAATGTTTCAGAAGCAGAACAGAAGCAGTAGAAACAGAAGTAGAAATAATAGAAAAGTAGCAAAACAAATGAAGTGAAAGTGGAAAAGGAGAAGAAGTAGAAAAAGGGAGAAATAGATTTTTGTTAAAATCTGAAAAGTAGAAAAAGTGTTTTTTTATTTTAAAAAGTAAAAGTCTAAAAAGTAAAAACAAAAGCAGTCGAAGTAGAAAAGTCTCAAATCTGTGTGAAGTTCAGGATCAGAGTCAGAGGCAGATTGTCTCCATTCACTTCTACAGAAACAGTAGAAAAAAGTAGAAGAAATACAAAAGGTGGAATCCAAGTAGAAATGTCCTGAAACAGCTGAACATGTGATGGCTGATGTTTTAGTAGCTGAGAGGAGGAGGAGGGAGGCAGAGTCCAAATGTCCAGACAAAGAAAAAGTAATGATAATAATAACAATAATGATGATGATGATGATGATGGTGATGATGATGATGATGATGATGATGATGATAAAAGAAGGAAAATAAACTAAAGCTGTGTGACTGTGGTGAAATGAAATCTGTGGACACAGTCAGACGGACACAGTTGTGGAAACTTTGATCTTCCAGAAATGACACATGAAGCTTTATTTCTGCTGCTGTGCCATGAAAGCAGCTGCTGTGATTGGTCAGCTGGGGGGTGTGAAGAGCTCTGATTGGCTGCAGTGTTGTGTTTCAGATTCAGGATGCCCTCCTGACCAAAGGCTCCGTGCTGCTGAACATCGACAACGCTCGGCTGGCTCAGGAGGACTTCAGGATGAAGTCAGTCACTCTTCTTCTTCATGTCTTTATTCATCTTCACCTTCAGTCTTCTTCTTTAGTAAGGGCCCGAGCCCAGGCCGGGGGCAACGGCCCCATTGTATCTGGACTCTTTCTCTTTTCTTCTTATTACGTCTCTTTGAGGTTTGATTTGACCCTAAACACGCTCAAAAACTCACCAAATTTGTCACGCACATCAGATCTGGTGAAAAATTTGATACAATGGAAAAACCAAACCCCTCAGTGCAAAAATCACCAGACCTAAAAATACCCCCAGGCTAAAATCAACAGGATGGAGCTGACAGCTCCTCCTGGTGTTTCTGGAAACTCCTCAACATCTGGATCTTGCACAACTCTTTGGCTGTTATTTTTTCCTTTGGTATTTTATAGTTTTAACTTTCTGTCTTGTTGAATTAAATTCCAAATTATTATATCTACCCAGGAAGAAAACTTGTAACCCTGAATCTCCTCTGACTCCCACCTCCCTGACGGTTTCTCCTGTGCAGGTTTGAGAACGAGCTCACCATGCGTCAGTCGGTGGAGGCCGACATCGCCGGGCTGAAAGTTCTTCTGGGCGACATCAATGTGGCCAAGACCGACCTGACCATGCAGATGAGCAGCCTGAACGACGAGCTGTTGTCCATGAAGAAGAACCACGAGGAGGTAACCACGCCCAGTCCTGACGTCAGTCACATTGTCTCAGAGTCAAGAGCTCACTTTAGTGTTTTTGCCCACAAGGCTAACATCACAACTACAAACAGTGCTAAATCACCACGAATACCAGCCTCAGCTCAGTGTTGGGTTTAATGGTAGTGCTACTGTAGGGGTAATGCAATTGTTAGCATGCTAACAGTTCAACATCAGCCACCGCAACTACATGTTACAATGTAGTTACCAAGCATTGTTAGCATGAAGGAAATTAATACATACACTAAGGTACAAAACCCAGTGTTACTTAGCATTGTTATCATCAAAGTGTTGACTTGTAGAGCTATCATGCTAATGTGCGTTACGCTGTTTAAGTATTTTAGTTCATTAAAGACTAAATTGTGAGGCTTAGCTGTACTTTGATATTAATGCTAATTACACATGCAGAGATCACATGCTAATGCTATTTTTGCATGCTAAACCTTCAACATCAACTATTAGAACTGTTACAATGTAGTTACTTAGCACCGTTAGCATGGAATGCTAGATTTATCATGCTAATCTAAGTATTTAAGCATTTGTAGCAATCTAAAGCTATTTTAGCGTACTAAAGATCTCACAAAGTAATACATACACTAACATATAGAACACAATGTTACTTAGCATTGTCAGCATCGATAGCTAGCTCTTTGATTACCTGAGGTAAAATAAGAAATAGAAATCTTTATTCTTGTCATTGTACATGTATCTGTAGCACAGTACACATGCAACAAAATTATGTTTACACCCTAGGTATGTAAGCCCCCTAAACACTTCACACACATACATGCGTACATCATATAGGGGCCGTGTAACATGTGTAGAGACGGTATAGGGTGAGGAAGGTCACAAAGGTTGCACCATCTAAGCTCCACCCCCCTCCTGCAGGACCTGATGGCCATGCGGACACAGATGAGCGGTAACGTGAACGTGGAGGTGGATGCTGCCCCTCAGGAGGACCTGACCCAGGTCATCGATGAGATCCGGGAACAGTATGAGACCATCGCCGCCAAAAGCCGCAAAGATCTGGAGTGCTGGTTCAAAGCCAAGGTACCGACACAAGTGGGTCATGGGGTCAATGAGATCAGAAGGGGTCACCTCCTGTTCACATCCTCTTCTTCTCTTCTTCCTCCTTGCAGACAGAGACCCTCAACCACGAGGTGGCAACTGCAGAGATGACGCTGAAGTCTTCGACATCGGAGGTAAAAGAGGTGAAGAGCCAGCTTCAGGTTCTGGAGATTGAGCTTCAGTCCCAGCTCAGCATGGTGAGGAACTGAACACAGTTGAGGACCAGGTCCAACTGCAGGTCCAGGTCCTGGACCTAACATCCTCTCACACTCACTTCCTGTCCTGTAACGTCCACTTCCTGTCCCTGCAGAAAGGGTCTCTGGAGTTCTCGCTGGCGGATACACAGTCCCGGTACGCATTGCAGCTGAACGGGTACCAGTCACAGGTGAGCAGGAGTCTGTGAGTCTGTGTGGTGTTTGGAGACTGTGGGATGTTTGGACTCTGTGTGGTGTTTGGAGACTGTGGGATGTTTGGACTCTGTGTGGTGTTTGGGGACTGTGGGATGTTTGGACTCTGTGTGGTGTTTGGAGACCGTGGGATGTTTGGACTCTGTGTGGTGTTTGGAGACCGTGGGATGTTTGGACTCTGTGTGGTGTTTGGAGACCGTGGGATGTTTGGACTCTGTGTGGTGTTTGGAGACCGTAGGATGTTTGGACTCTGTGTG
>OOFC01009236.1:1735-27164 GCA_900323345.1 Pseudochromis fuscus
GTATGTTAAAAAAAAAAAAAAGCTGTAAAAAAACTAACATCTGCACACATGGAAGTTTGTGCATTTTCCTGGCAAAGAAAACAAGAGTGTGTCTGTCTGTTTCTTACCCAGTCCTCCCTTCACTCTCATTAATACAGTGGCACTGACTCTGTGCTGCTTTGCACATCTAATTAGAGCAGAGCACCACATTTCTGGCTCTTCCTGCTTTTCTACTTTAGGCCCCCTTCACTTCAGCCTCACTTGTCCGCCCCAATCTCCCTCTCTCATGTCCGAGACGTCCACACAGGCGCCTCCCAGTGCCGGGATCAGGACTGCCGTCAGTCAAGCCATCCAAACTGCCAGCAGCGTATCACAGAGGGAGTTAAGTAGGAGGCGGACCTGAGAGTGCAAGTGTGATAGGTTGACAGGACATGATTGACAGGTTAAACCCCTGGTTAATTGTCTTCTCCTCACATTGATATAGAATCTGCTGGGTTGTAATGCTGTGGGTGGAGTCAGACAGCTTAGTTCGGATGCCATTGTTGCATTTAACATCTTTTTTTTTTCTTTTTTCACCAATCAGCTGCACAGGTCCTTGAACATGAAAAACACACTAGTTTGTAAGTCCTTACTTTGCTTGTTTACACTCAGAAGGGAGTGAGAATAATCTACACACCATACAAAAAAACTGCATTATCCTCAGTGTCAGCGATCCAAATTTGCTATCTATATCTCATAGCATTATAATATTCGTTGATATAATTTAGCATGTCTCAAGAAAAGCCTTGGACGGACATCACCCTCTCTGTTTTTGATGGGCAATCTGCAATAATAAGCAGCACTGATAGGGCCTTAATGCCTTGTCACTCCTCAGCTGACCTCAACATTATATTTTTATTTTCTCTCTGACAATGAGAGTAATAGGAAATATTGATTGGCAGTGCAGTTAAGTTGTCAGCATAGTCATTTAATGTGTCAGGAGAACCAGTTAAATTGTCAAAAAATCACTTGAGGACTCTGCTCTTCCTTAACGGCTTTCTATAAAAGCATCTTCCTCAGATGGGAAATGCTTCCATCCTCACTGAATTACAGTGCTGTTTATTGACTTCTTGTTCTACATTTGGTTGGACATGAACAATATAAGTCCTAATATGATACTAATGCTGTTTTCTTTTGTTGTTGTTGTTGTGTTGCATTCATATTAACAAAAAAATCCAAGAGATATAATTAAACAAATCCAAAACAAAAGGTATAGAGAAAGCCATTTGCAATAAAGATAAATTCTTATTGTAGATTTAGAAAAGAATTCATATTGAATTATGTGAAAACACACAATGGTATACATTTTGGTGGGGTTTGTGATTTATAGGAGCTTTCGACAAAATCCCTTCCTCAGATGTTATCTGTGCTGATGTAAGGCTTGTAAACATTTCCCATCAGTTTGATCTGTCTTGTTGGTGTTTCCTGGGCAGCCTTGCCTGTCAATTAGCTGTCTCTTTAATCTCCAGCCCCCCAACATGGGAGGATGTATGATGCAATGGTGATCTGATGGTAACTATTTGGGAGGGGCTGGAGATTACTGTTTTTATTAGGATTATGTTGGACACCATGCCTTGTGTAATTCTGCATGTTTAAAAGAAATAAGGGTTTGACTGGTAAATACACAACAGCAGGCATGTACTGATACTTTTATGTGTTTGCAGTGTTGCAGGAAATATTGAAGGCATTCAGCTAGTGGCTTTTAGCTCTTTGTTAAACACATTTTAGCAATTTGTGATCTGGAAATTCAGTATAAAGGTGTATGTGATTTTTAAGGATCAACTTAAACAAATGATATTTTTGTTTATTTTTGTCATAGCCCAGACCCCCCCGGTGGTGATCTATTTAAACTCCTATTCCATGTCCAGACTTTCCTAACTGTGACTGCAAAATGCTTATTATGGTTGCCGAAGAGCTAGAAAACATACACTAGAAGAATAAACACGTGGTCAGCACTCTAAAGCACATCAGCTTTACAGATTGTTTGTTCACAGCAATTACTGCTGTGGGTTGCTACTACAGTTTTGAAAGAGCACAGTGCGCTTATACAAGTAGACCAGCACCAAAAAACCCCTCAGTGTGTGTGTGTGTGTGTGTGTGTGTGTGTGTGTGTTAAATATATGCAAAATATAGCTGTTGCATTCCTGCAGTTGCTGAGTATGGACTTAAAAGATTTTCCACGTTGCCATGAAGAAAGAAAAACACACAGAAGCTACAATTGAAGATACAAGGAGTCTGATTCCACATGTGGTGATGACCAAGCAGCAGTATCATCTCTTACCTGGACAGTTTACCGGTTTTTAATGGAAAACAGTGTTCACTTTCCCACAGAGCTGGAACAATGTTATTTGAAGATGTTTAGCGAGGAGCTGATTGAATTTGTCCCTCAGCGCAGAGACAGGCTCTATTAGGCAGCGGGTAACGGGGTCTGGGGACCAGTTAGAGAGATAAGAGTGGGAGCTGGCAGTGGAGGCTGGCCTCAGACCCAGAGCAGGAGTTTAGGGAATAAAGCTCCATAATAGCTGGTCCTGGGTCAGGTAGGCAGTCTGCCTCCCTCTGTTCAACCCATTTTTTGGTTAAGTAACATTCAGCAACCCGGAGCAGGGAGCACAACACATGCTGGACGGATGATTTGGGTGTGGAGAAGAAGTGGAACAGAAAAAAAACTGTATCTGTTTCAACATCAGGCTACAGTGCAGCGATTTTATCTCAAGCAAACTCTGCCTAACTGCCTCTGCGAGTTTGGCATATCTGATTCAAGTTCTGTCACTCATCCACTTGAAAATTGTTTGTGACAGTAACAAGCTGCCTAATCACTTGATTGATGGATGGAAAGAAGGCCGTTAGATTTTTCGACGGACATTTCTGTGACAGTGAGATTGTGTTTTCAAAGTTAATCTGACTAAATTGACCGGCGGTTCCACCCTACTTCTCTGCTATATTTATATTTTTCCTCCAAAGACCTCCATCATCAATGACAATGTGTGTTGCAGTTCTAGTTGCTGTAGGAAGTGGGTGATTGTGACAGTTGGCTGTCTCTGTGTTTTATGTACCTTAAGTCTCTGTGTGTATCTGACTACCACCGCTCTTTTCTCCAGGCCCTTGGCCCCTGGCCTCTATCTCCTGCTCTCTCTCACAGTAATGAAGCCTGCCTTTAAGGAACGGGGTGCAGGCAGCGAGGCATCACAGATTAGGTCAGTGGAACGGCTAGCGGGCTGAGCATGATGGATGAGGGCCAGAATGAGTTTCAGCCGTGGCTGTATTGTGAAATCTTTTCATTGTCACCGACGGGCCTATGAGAGTCTGATGAATAAGGGAGCAAGTGTCAGAAACGCCCTTCCACTGCTTCCCCCTTTATTCCTTCAGTATCACCCTGAGCTGCCGCACTACATACCTTCTTATCCTGCCCTTTCTAAGCATCCACACAGTCAGTCACAGCAGTATTGATAAAAGTTATTGCTAAAAATAGACCAGGTCGGGTTCAAAAGGAAGGACTAATCAGAGAAGAATGGCCGACGGGGTTACGCAGAAGCTGTCAAAGTGGAGATGTGCAGGGATGTGGTTTTAAAGTTCAAAAATGTGCAAAACAAGTCTCCTTGCACTTTCACACTCTCTCCTCTCTCTTTCCTCCCATGCGGATGAACCTCCTGCTTTCACAGAGCAAGAGCGCGAGGCAGCGAGGGGTAGTAGTGGTGGTGGTGGGGTGTCTTTATGGGAAACGTTTGTGACCAGCGTGACAGCTCTGCTTGATGGATGGGCCGCCTCCATCTGGTTGCAGTGCATGTAATAAATATCCATGCTCGTGTTTGACCTCTCTCACTTACCAGACACATCTTTCACTTTTGGGACATCCAAGGGGGACTCACAATTATGCTCTGCACTTTCCACTAGCCGGGGTGTCGGGGATAGCGGCTCTGTTTATGGGCCACAGCCCAAGGGCAAAGAGTCAAAAAAATAGATAGCTGTAAACAATGCTTCTGCCGCCAGGAGAATTCTCCAGCATTCAATAACCTTTAACACCTCCTAAACCCTCATCTCCCTGAGCTGGTTGCCTGTGCCCCAGAATGCACTGCAGCTCCGCACAAACCGCCTCCATCTTTAGCTTGGTGTCTAACCACGGGTCGAAGGATCAAATGCCAGCGCCTGTGCAAAACTCACAAAAAAAAAAAAGTGACAAACAGGAAAAAAAAAATCTGACCAAATGAAATCCAATTTGCCCTCTTGAATTCACTGCTCTGCTGAAAAGATTTAATCATCTGTCGTATATGGGGAAGGGTTATTGTTGAGGGCAGCTGGTTGTGTGTTTGCGCTTTGCTAAGGTCACAGTAGCCTAGTTATGCTCCCACCACTGTTTGCTAATACAGATAAATAAAAGAAAAAAACATATTTTCAATAGCCATTACAGTTCCTGTTTCACTGTTCATATACTGCAGTTAGTGTGTTTGCCCTTAACAGTGACCCAGTGCATTAGGCCGGTCAGGTCTTCGGTAATAGAAACAGATAGGCACCCATTGGATTTTAATAAACCTGGATAATAATGAGGCTGAAAAGCTGAGTGAATTGTAAAGCAGAAGGCTAATGAAGTGCCTATGTGGGCAGTATGTGAGAAATAACCTATAACCTATTAAGAAACAGCCTAACTCCCTCTGCCTGACTCCTACCCCTGATTGAATTAGTGCACTCTTTAATTACTGAGCATCTAAGATGGGAGCTCTGAATCTAATTGAACTTTTTCATGCTTGCTGCACTCCAGCCAAACAATTTGTTCTGTAAAAAAATTGAATTAACAGTCTCACTTTGTCTCCTTTTTTTTTTTTTTGCATTGATTTTTATAACATTAAGACTGTCTCTGGAATTTCCAGGCCGTAAAGAATCAAATCGCACAGCATTATTCACAATAACGCATATGTTATAATCGCAGGGAGAACTTACTTAAAATTCAATCCACTTTGGCATCATTATCATGTATCAACATAATAAATGAGCCCTTCAGAGCATGGTAATTATAATTTGATAAATCATCAGCAGAAAATTAACTGGATGTCAAAACATTCATTGGAAAGGGTGATGAATGGAGGATGATTGTGGTGATGAATTGTGTTAATCTGCGCAGTATGAAGCCAGCGAAATGGCTAAGCAGCCCAAGATGGATGGGCCATAGAAGCTGCAAGGTCAGGACACACAACTGCAGAATGGAGGGAAGGAAAAATAGGAGGGAATGAAACGAGGGGAGAAGAAAGAAGGACTCGCTCTCTCTCCTTTTCTGTCTACTCAGAGCATGATCTGTCTTCTCACTGCAGCACTTCTTTATGTTGGGCTTCAGCCATTGGGTTTGACAGTGATTTTGACCCCATCATTTGTTTTTTTAAGATTACTTTTATTGATATTGAGGGTGAAGATGTTGATTAGGATTTAAAAATAAATCACAACATATATATATATATATATAGTGTGTATATATAGCTTAGTTTTTTTTTTTTTCATATTGATTTTTATAAATATCAAAACATATATTTGCTGCTACTAATGAGGCAACAACATGTTTGATAGACCCTTGTGGTTTGTTACAGGTAAACCTCATCAGGGAACCTTTTAATTTGGAGTGTAGAAGTGAACCTTAAATAAATGAAATAGTTATGTAGGGTTCAGAACCAGGTGGGAGTTTATGGAAAGGACATGTGGGTTTGAACGGTGGTTTCATATGGTGGGAAGTGAGTTGGTTCATGTGTTTGGGTTGATTTGTTACAAATATATCTTTATGATTATAGAATTATTATTTACACATTTTTTTTTCATTTTGTTGTATGAGCAGCTAAGTTGATGTGTTGAATCTGCTGTTTAGGTTCACATTTGCATTACATTAGTTTGACGGGGTCCTTCCGGCTCCTGATTGGTTGGTTCGGTCAGGTGACCGTGTGTGTATATGGGAGTGTGGGTAAGAAAGTAAAGACTGCGCATAAAGAAGTATGTCTCCATCCTGTTTTCTCATTTTTATTGGAAGGGGTCCATTAACCACCACAAACCAACATGTTACAGTTATAATGATTGAAAAGGTGATTGGTTGTTTTCCATCTTGCCACAGATATGGCTCTGGTGTTTATCCCGCTTTAGAAAACTGACCAATATCCAAATTACTGATGTGTTGTGTGACTTCTCTGTGCTAGCACTTCCTGATCCTCATGGTGGCTCAGGTTTACTTTCCAACAGTGCATGTGCAGGGTTTTTTCTCATTTATTTGGTCCTGCACATGGCAGCTAGGTAAGAGCTAGCGGCTAGCCTAACAGGGCTAATTCTACATTGTCCAGAACTCAACTGACCTCCCATTGTCCAAAGCTGTTCTGTTGTCTTGTGCATGCCCTGTATAGTAATCCTATACTATATAAATAGGTAAACATTTTTTCTTTACTTGTTTCTCTTTGAACTTGAAAGTTTTATCTATATTCTACCGATGCAGTTCTCAGCTTACACATTGGAAAATCCAATGTTTCTGTTACCCACTCAATAATAAATCATTGCACAGAGATGGGAAGTACCCCGCAAGAGACGTTGCTCCATCACAAAACATTAATGTGTTTAATTCACAGCAAATCTTCTATGTATACACCAAAATATGTAATTACAATATATGTTTTTACTGTCTCTCTGCTGGAGTTTTGGATCGTCTTGTGTAGCATCTGCAAACCCTAATGGGACTGCATGAATCAGGCTTTAGCCAAAAAAATTCTAAGCGAGTTTCTCATAAATAACTCGTAATTATATTAGTCTTATTGAGTTTAGGTGTTTACATGTGTCAGACTAGTTTATTAGATAATACTGTTAAAGCAGAATCTAAACCTGTTAATCTAAACATAGATACGCAATAACATACTGCGAAGCATTGTTTTTAACATTTTTAGCATAATTGATTATTTCTGGTATTACATCGTCTCACTATATTTAATTGAATGCAGGCTCAGGATGCTTGTTGATCTTTCTGTTCCTGTGGTGTGTAGTGTTGTGTAGTACTCCTTCTTTGGTCATTGTTTATAGATGGGCATTGCTGCTGTTTGACTTTACAAGGAAACCAGTGTATGCTTAGGATTCAACAAAGACATGGACACAGGGACTAATGTTGCTTGCCTCAGTTATTCTGTTTACAGCTTCAGGATGTGGCTGTTCCAGTCATTTGTAGCCCAACAAAGAATTAGCGAATATTTTCAAGCAGAAATCTGAATGCATGAGAACCACAAAGCAACAGTTCTGCTTAGTTTTCATACCTCAGTGACTAAATATAACATTAACTGTGCATGTAGATGAATACAGCTTAAAATGGAAAATGTCCCAGGTGAACCAAATCCCCACAGTGGACTGCTGTTTTGTTATTTAGCTAAATAGAGCTGTACTAACTTTGTATTGTTTTTCTTCCATATTGTGTCCTCTATCATAGCCTTTTCTATTAGAGGGATGCAGAGTGTCTTTGCAGTGGTTAGATTGGAGGAGCCCTCACTGATAATAATGAAGGCTATTTCAACAAATAACAGTAATTACACATCACCGCTTTTGAAATGTGACAAAGCAGACAATGTTGCTTTTATTGAATTCATTATGTTGACAGGCACTGCATCCTTTTCATTTATCTCCTTTTCGTTATGCCACGAATGAACGTGTAAAAACTGACAACTGTGCTGAATGTTGTTATTCCCCATTTGTGACTTTAGATATATACTAGTAGGGCGTGTTTTTGTGTTGATGTACATGTCTGACCTTAGCGGGAAGTATGTATCTACAGTGGTAGGGGCTTGTACTGCAAGGATCAAAAGTCCCCCTTCACATCCTGTGTCATTTCTAGCTGGGAAGTATTAATCTCATACGGAGCTTCAGACACCTCTTATCTGGCAGGTTGACATGTAAGGGGATATTTCATCTTGATTCCAGCAATGAATGCAGCACACGGGGCTATCACTTGGTCCACGCTGCATATGGAAGAGGAAAAATCACACCTTTCCTTCTGTGACTTCCATTTTCATTTGTGCTCTCTGTGCTCACTCCTTTCTGTCTCTCCTTTTTCTCTCTCCTGGAAATTATCACCAGCCATGTCAGGAGCCCTGTCGGATGGAGGGGGAGAAATGTGTCACACTGCCTCTTAAGTTTCTGATTGTCTAAATGACACAGAATCTCATCATACAGCTGTCTCCCTTTCTGACACTACAATTACCCATAATTCCCTCTGTCATTCACTGTCTCAAGGTTAGTATTTTATATCTTGAACACAGGGCGAGGACATTTACATTTGGAGGCTAGAATAAAAAAGAAAAGGAGTGGAGAAACGCAAAGTTTTGTGTGTGTGTTCAAAAGCTTTTGCTTATTTAAAGTGGTTGTTTAAAACAGCTTCTTTCAGTGGCTGAGTTTTATTATTCATCTTGATTTTTTTTAATTAAAATCCTCACTAACTGAATGATGTCTGGCTGGACTACAGTGTAACTTCAAACACATAATGTAAATTACCTTTTCCCATTATCTTAATGACTGCTAATGACCAAGCACCTTGTTTCAGCTAATGCCATTAATCAGCAGCAGTCACCAAAATAATATTCCCTGATACTACCCTTCAGAAAGTGGGTGTAGTCTGTCCTTCTTGACAAAGTGTGCTCAATAAAAATGGTCCATTATCATGCCGCGTTTTACTCCATCATCTGTGATATTCTTATATGGTTTCTGGGTTAAACAGTACATCTCCCCATCCTTTTTACCCCATCCCTCGAGTAAAGTGTTCTTCAAAGGTATATATTTCATTGCAAGATGACAGCCTTGACACCATAATTGACCTGAGAGCTTCCATCTTACTCTTTTGAAATTCTCTGTTGTAATGTGTGTCAACTAGATAAAATGATTCCCATCTCCACCTTTTCTGTGGATTTCCATTTGCAAAGACAGCTGACTGACTGACACAAGGCTCCATTTTCTCTCTGTTTGAATGGATGTGATGGCGGAAGGGTGGCGGCGGTGGCGGCGGCGGTGAGGGGACCTCTATTGTTTAAAACAGGTGCTCAGATGTAAGTCCTATACATTAGTCAAACACGTGGAGCTTTAAGATGGGTTAAAGAGGTTGTAATAATGCTGGGATTTGATTTTCTTTGTGAGTGAGACAGTCGAGTCTGTCTGTCAATGTGTCATGGTTTCTTGGAGGCAAAATTGGTTTTAGGCTCTCATTAAATTTGCTAATGGCTTCCATAATGTTCTTATTAATAATCTGGAAATTATTAGGAGTGGAAGAGTAATGTTCATTTTAACCTTTGAGTATTTGCTCGTGCCGATTATTAAGAAATTTATTTTTTTTTTAAAGTTAGTATTGTATTTGATTAGAGGATGGGTATTGGCTAATAAATACATAGAACAAGCTCCTTTGTTGTGTGTATGTATCATGTAGTAATTAGAGGATTACAAGCATTTAACTGGTTGCAACTCATTTAATTTATAGTTCTTATGTTCACTCCCTTCATAAAAAGATTTGACTTTCTTCCCTGTCTTTGTTTTTATATGTAATGGTTGCATCTGTCCTCCTCATGGTTTTTAGTCACTTTTTTTTAATACCAAATCTATCATAAAACAGACTTTGAAAACAGTTATTATTATTAAAAAGACAAACATCTTTTCCTTCTTGTTCCTTTTTTCTGCTTCGTTTTCACACATGGCTATAAAAAGACATGCTCTGTTTTTGTACGTCATGTCATATTATTAAGTTTCACGCTTGCTCCATGAACCCGAGACATATTTTCTGCTTTCCCTCTGGCTAATTGGGAGATTGTTAGGACTGTCTCCATCCAGAGCCTGGTGCCCCCAAATGTGTCGATGTGCTGGTATGCTGCTGCTAGACTGCACGTCTTCATGTCAGTTTGGGGCATGTGTTTCAGAGCGGTTCTTTATTAGATTAATTAACACTGTATTGACAAACTGTGATAGGACTGTGTGATCTTTCCTCACCTCTGGAAACAAGATTTCCTTTTGTTTTCAAGCCAAATAACAATGAAAATCGGTTCTTTTTAAGGTGCTCAGTTGGAAAGTAAGAGGTAAAACTTATCTTGAAAAGGTTCTTAGAGGAACTTTTTATTAGAGTGATGTACTATGTGTTGAACAAATGTGACCCATGTGTTTATTTTCCCTTTGTGCGAGCTTACAAAGTAGAGGCAGGCTTTATGTGCCGGAGTAAAAAGGCTTCAGGGGAAGCGGCACTTTTGGGAGGTAAAGCTGGGAGGCTAAAACAAGCTTTAAAGAGGGTCCAGTCCTACTCAGGTTCACTGGTAAGCCTGTTGGACATCCGGCTTTGTTCCTCTCATAGACTCCTTATCAGTGGCCTGATGCGGTTGTCCCCTCGCATGTTCCTCTTGTACCTCAGCTGTGCCAATTCGATGGCCTAAGTGCTCAAATTGAGCCATTTTGTCTCACTTTGAAACAAACTAGGACCCATTATGTGTGTTTTTTTTGTTTTTTTTTTTAATTCATACCCCTCCTCCTTGTCTCCCTTCCACGTTGGCCTTGGTCTATGTAAGTTGTCAATGCCCCCTGCCTTTCTCTGCTCTTAAGTTTGAAGCGCTAGCTTTGTGAGGGGTCAGTGTTTCCACTCCAGCAGTGTCAACTTCAATCTGGGGCGATTTGGTGTGAAATGTGTGCCATGGTGTGGGGGCTTGCAGGTCAAAGCCCCAGTAATTGATGTTGCTTATTCATCTGCTTTTCCTTGTCTACTCTCACCACAGCACAGCGGCCGTTTTTGTTTGTCTAAATTGTTTGAAGATTTACTGTAGGTCTTAGGGCTCTGAGAAGCATTCCCCTGCTGCACTTTGTCTGTGTTCCTACCTAGCAGGGGGTTCAGCGCTGGGACACACAATGGTGACCGCACAAAAGAGGCTTTCCCCAACACAAGGCCTGGAGGACATCGCATAGCATGATACTGAGCACTGGGGGACACACAATGGCGGAGGCACAAAGGAGGCTTCTCTTAAGACAGGACTCAGAGGACATCTAGCATGACAAGCAGGGCAGCTCTCACTGTAATTAGCCATGGAGCCAGCCTGGCCAATGGCCTTATGAGATCACTGAATTATCTGTAAACACTATTAAAAAGACAGAAAGGGAGATAAGAAGGCTGGCAGATCTGGATCTTGTGATGCTGCAAACCTAAGAAAAATTACTTTTAGTAGATGATACTGACAAGACAGCCATGTTTGAAAACTCCTTCGGTCGGCTGATCCGTGTGTTTCTTCTGAGGAACAGTACCTGGTAGCTGGAGCGCAGAATGAAATGCTGGATCTGTTTAACCACAAAGAAGGGACATAATGATGGAGCCACGTTTAATCTGGCCCTCTAGCATGTCAGGCGGCTGCATGGGTGGTATGTCCTCCAGGGCCTTTGAAGAGGGGCGATTTAGAGAAGAGATTTGGATCATTACACAATAAAGAACACTTCATAAGTACCGAAGTGAGTTGGAGAAATGACGGTTAATGATGTTGACAGCAATTCACCTCTGCTGAATTACAGAAAGATTTGACTCAACTTGCCTTCTTTAATGAGCCTCACTCTGTAAAGGTAATGGGCCAGTGGTAAGACACGGAGAGAGGCAAGAAGGGAAGACAGTGCAGAGAGAGAGAGAGAGAGAGAGGGATTTTATCTTTTTTTTTTATCAGAGTGAGTTGCACTGCTGCTCATGTCTTACACTGTATGGATAGGCTATCACGTGCCTTCTCATAACCTGTGTTTTCAGGGACGTACAGAGAAACTACAGCAGGGGTCTCCAACCTTTTTTAGGATGAGAGCTGCTTTCAAACAATAAACCAAGTCGCGAGCTACCTCTACTCTCCTTAATTATTTGTATTTTTTGCCAGGTACATATTTAGCACATTATTACATGCTTACCTTTGTAAAGATAATTCTGTTCACATTCGGTTCAAAAACAATAGCCGCCAGCCGCCAAATGCACACACTCGCTACTGCTCATTAGGAGAGGTCATAAAAGTGAACGTGATTGGTTTATATTCTTTGTTGGGTGGGGCAGGGGCGGTTTGTTTTATTATTTTTCTTTACATTTTGGATTTGATAAGCAAGCTACTTATTGAGGGCTCGAGAGCTATCGGTAGCTTGTGAGACCCCTGAACTACAGAGTAAATAGAAAATTACAAGTTAGGTTCAGTTTGCCTTTGTTAAAGTTGTTTCCCAATGTGTGCATAATGGAGCTCCAGATCTTGTGTTATAGCTTTGTTTCTCTTTGTTACCTCCCTTAACCCTTTAACACCGAGCCTGTCCTCTGCGACAGGTCTGCACATGCGTCTGTGGATTACCGTAATTCTGTCACGGTTTGCGCAATTGGAAAAATTCCAACGGTTTCTGAGAGCTGAGATGTTGCACTTTACAGGGAATATGGTGTCATTACGGTAATTTCACTAGTTTCTCCCAGAAGTCGGCAAATCAGCAGATGTACTATATACTAGGTGTTGTAAGAGTGTAATAACAGTGACGATGAAGCAAGAATAGCAGAAAAACACACAAACAGATTTTGATTTTAAAGTTTTAATGAACAAAAACACTGCAGTTGCACATGGATGTTAGATTTTGAATTTGAATTTGAAATCAAAATAAGCATAAAAACTCCAAGTGGAAATAACGAGGCTCAGGTGTTAAAGGGTTAAGGAGGTTGTTTTTGCCTTGTTGAGCGAGTTTATTCTCCGAGGAACAAGTGATCAAAATTTGGGCAAGATCAGGAGATGGGATCCTGCCACAATAATCCTTATCTCTTATAATGACTGTTTTAATAACAGTGTTGCTATTTCACCACCAGAGGGCAACAGTGTTCAGTTTTCAAAGTTAAAATCTTACTTGGGTTTTCTAAAGTTATCAGTGTACATTATACAGAATACACAGTCATTTAAATAAGTAAGTCTTGGAAAGTGCATACATTGCTTTCAAATGTTCTGTTGTGATAATGTAAAGGGTGTTCTCCCAATAAGCATCTGTCATTTTACACTTTTTTCAAAGTCTACTTAGATCAAATGCGCCTGTTTATACTTTTTCCGAGCAAGGATACTGATTCGGGCCTACAGCTTGTTTGCTATTTCCAATCTTGCATGCTTATGTGCAAGTTTGTGACAAAAACCTTAACTGACAGCGCGACAGTTGATTTGCAGTTCTATTTTTTTCCACGTTTGACTGTCATCCCATCAAAGTAACATATCTGTCGGTGTCTTTGAGTGTCTCACGCTGAATGATAAATATGTACATCCAAACTGGGATTCAGTGCCAATTATGCATCGACAGAGATGTCACAGAGAATGTAGCATTTAAATTAAAATGATGGCATTCAATTTCAAACTGCCTTACGCGCTGACATGTTCTATTATCTCCTTTTGTGGTGTAAGACAAGGCAAAAACAACAACAATGAAAGAAGGAACTATCCCAAAGGTCAAATCAATAACTTTGTTGTTTCTCAGTGTTTTTTTTCTTGTTGGCACACCTCCATGTCAATCATGAAGCCTATTAATAGGATTGTTAGAAACAAAACACATTGCTGGCTCTTATTTGTTACATTACAACCTACAACCTACTTATTAAGGTCCTGAAAACTCCCAGTGTATGTTTGTACAATCTTACTCCAGTTATATTGATTTCTTACTGAGGATTTTACAATAGCGGTATGATAGCATTAGCTTGTAGATGGAGGTGCAGCTAGCTCTATATCACACGACAAAAAAAATTGGCTTGATACTTTAATTGGCAGGAATACTTGTCTAATTATCACTTTTCTGCTTGCTCTCCATGCTGAGATTATGTAATTATCTTTGTGAAACTGTGGAACGACATTGCTTTTTTTGTGCGTCATCTCTGAGACGCCGCTGTACCTGACACTCAGCAAGCCACTTAATAATATGCTAGAAAGGCAGCTAATTATATCATAATAATGGCTTGATGAAAGCAATAAGGCAGGCCGGTGAATGAATGATAGGACTGTTAGACGGCGCGAGTTTATCTCAAATTATTGGAATCACACTAAACAGGAAGTTCTTTAATTACTATTATGTTTATTCATTAAGCCACAAGAATTTGGGGTCTTTGTATTTGTTATCATTATGCAAATCACAGCCTATGCTAAATGATATGTTTCTGTGCAATGATATTTTCAACAAATTGAATCCCTTATCAAGTTAATTACTCCATGTTTACAAGCACCCCCCAAGCTAGGATATCCCAATTAAAGACTCCACCTGTTCTATTTGTGGGATTTGTATTTGTTACACGTGTCATTACATGTTCTCCTGCAGAGCATAGGTTTGTCAGGGGGGAAGAACCACCACTTAGACCCCTCACTGGGCTTCCAGATTTCATCCTGCTTCTACAAAGGTGCTAGGCAGGCTGGTGTTGTCTAGTCGTGGGATCCTTTACAGAAAAGAGGCAGGAACACAGCTGACACACACACATCCGCAGGACCCGGGGAGGGGGTAGATGGGTAATCTGACGGAGGGTGAGCCCGAGCACCAGCAGCGGCAGCATCAACAGCAGCCGTAGACTGCTTTCGAAACTTTTTAATTAGCACTAATTACCTTTGCAGGAAAATGTTGAGGCTTGAAAGGATTTGTGTCAGCAAGTGGGAGATCAAAGATTGTGGTGCTGTGCATTTTAATCTGAACACTGAGGGGTAATAGGGAGCTGTTTGTGTGTTCGAGAGAGGGTGAGAGGAGGAAAAGCATCCCAGGTGGTACTTGTGTAGTCTACCTCCAGTAATGCTGTCTACCAATCACACCGCAGGTCCCGTCACATTATAAAATTTTCCACTAATATAAAGAAATTAACTTCTGTTTTTTTTTTTTTTCTTGTCCAATAGAGGCTTTCCGTCACACTGTACGGTTTTCTCTTTTTTTATCCGTGCGCGTGCGTTCCTCAGTCAGCACGTGCACACGTGTGTGATTTTGTGTGCACCGCTTCATCAGACTGACAGGCTTTTCATAGAGGTGGTTTTTAATGCATGCCTGGACATCACTGTGGCAGGGTCATCCATCAGACATCAAGACAACATCGATCATTTGCCATGAAGAGAGCGCGGGGTAGTGATTATTTGCTATTAGGTGGATGCTGAGGCATACAAATGGCTGGCAGTTGACAGTTGAACTCACTCTAACGTAATGCAGAATGGCTCCCCCTCTCAGGGAAATGTTGACAAGCACTGAGCCTGAACACTGTAATGACAGAGTGTACAGGCAGACAGGGCACTGAGGGATTCTTCCTCACAGATTGCAGCATCTATTATTTATTGTTTTGTTTTTTTTATATTTATTTCATTGCACATACACAAGTTAATTTCCCTCATACATATACTACAACTTGTATTTGTGGAAAAAGTCATTGTTTATTACGAAGCATACTTATTGCAATATGCTTTGGCTGATTGACCCTGTCATGGTGGCTTTACGGTTTTATGTACACTTAAAGATGTGTGAGCCTATGTAGCATGCATGAGAGATTGTGCGTGCTTGTTTGTGCTGCATTGATGTCCTCACTGACTGAGATGGCATCGGGGAATTGATTTTCAGCTCCCGTTCACTGAGAGAGGAGGGTGTATGTCATGTGGATAGACAACTAATCTTTCAATACAAACATTCACAAGACACATGGCCGTACTGTGAGCACAGTCCAGGCACTGTGAGGCAGGGAGGGAAGTGTTGTGTAGGCTGTGATGATGTATTTTGCGGCGATGATGTATTTCACGGTGTACAATTTGGTGTTGTACATGGGAAGCAGCTGTCATTCTGTCCGGCCCGTGTAACAAACCTCACTTGGTGAAACTTTAAAGGAGACATTCACCTTTCTGCAGCAATCTCTCAATTTCTTTCTACATTGGGGAGAAAGGTAACTCTCTCCTACCTCTCAATTAGGTCATTGTTAGAGCTTAGACATCATCCTGGGCCAAACTGGGGTCAAGCAAGGCTTATGAGGGCGGACCTGACAGGAATGTCTGTCAAGTCCTTATCCCTCGGCCAGGGTTGGTCCAGGGTCATTAATCAGACAGGGATTTGAGGTGCAAGGGGAAGTGGAGAGGCCAGGTGATGCTGACCTCAGTACAGTGGCTTTGATTTTGTCTGGCCCTGACTCTTTGCATGTATGTGTGTCAGTGTGTGTGTGTGTGAGAGAGAGAGTGTGTGAATTGACAGGATCAGTCCCTGTCTGATTCACAGTGCACTCAGCCCCTCTGCCAGCGCTAATGACATTGAGAGAGAATATTAACCTCACACACTCAGCAGGAATATCCACGGGGGTAGTCTATAACTCAGACACTGCAGGATCCACACTGGTATTATCATTCAAACACACACAGGCTAGCTTTAAATTTTTGACACACGCTCCATGGTGTAGACATTTTCAGCAATTGAATGTGCGCTCCTCTCATAATAACCTCATATAGGATGAAGTAATGAGCGGTGATATTTACTTCTTCATCAGCAAAGAAGTTTGCTAATTAAATTTCACAGATTCCTTCTTCCTCAAATTTGTTTATGCCAGATGAAAAAAAATAAAAATTTTTCTTGTGCAAATGATGTAACCCTCTGTAAAGTTAAATCTTGACATGCCACCACCAATTGACAGCCTTGTAGCCAGTGATGCTTTTACACATAGACTATCAGAAGCAAGCATAGCGCAATATTCAAAACAGATTAGGAGTGAACCCACATAAAGAAGATTTGCTGGCGGCGCCAAACGTACCCTAATGATTTGCATTGCCATTAATAGTAATTTGCAGCTGCCTGGGAGGAGACATGTAATCCCCTTTCCATGTGTGAATTGACATGCATTCAAGGGGAGGCTATGTGTGTCCTGAATGTGTGATCTTTAAATGACTGCCACCTGAGGCCTGGCAACACAGGGAGGAGTGCCACACTGAGCGGTGACTCTCTGCATGTTGGCGAGATGGGGGTGAGAAGCGATGGGGTTGGGGGGGGAGCTGTGAGGGAGATGGAGAACAGATAATGACAGCCTAATTCACCACCGCCATCAGAGATGCATGTAGACACGTATAGGCCGTAAACTGTAGCTGGAGGGAAGAGCGCTGGAACAGACCTGATCCGCACTGTGTGGAGGTGGTAGGAGGGATGTCGGGGGCTTGAAGGGTTGCAGGGCATTAATTTGCTTTACAGATAATGTCATCTTATTTATCATGAGCTAATCCTGATAGTGTTTTGATGCCGTATTTTGGTATTTTTAGATGTTTATTTGTGTTTTTGTGGTGGGTTAATGTGATGAAACACTGCTCTGCTGAACTAATGGAGACTAAGTGTATTAATAGGTTACATATTATTATATTTTTACCATTATTGCCACAAAATTGAGTGCACTTTCACACCCACCACCACTTACATCAGTCATTTAGTGCCATATTTGGGATCTAAAGCTTTTATTTGTTAGTTTTTTGTTGGGATTTTTTAATTAAAAACATAAAATATAGAAATCCAGTGGTATAAATCTGGTCTTCCTCACTGCATTTAAAAAACAAAACAAATTTTTTTAGTATTGGTTGAGTATCAGTCACCTGGGCATCCCAGTCATGATTCTTAAAATATGCAGATTTATAATGAAAAGTGTTCTCAGTGGAAGATTACTGTGATTATTTGAAGACAATCACATTTTTGGAATATGGTTAATGACTGACTTGCACATTAATACTGATATATAGCAGTGTATAGAGTAGCAGGAAGCATCAGAATATGTCTTGACTATTTAAGGCTGAATGGCTTTCTTCCACTTTAGTCAACCCTCCTCCATTCACCTTTCTTATTAAGTTTATTAAAGCCAGTCCACATAGCGGGTTTTTCAGGTCCAGTTCCTTTTACCATTCATTACGGTGCCTTATCCTGGCAGGCAATCTGAAGTGTGCTCTGAATAGTCCATTATGCACATATGAAGGCCATCATGGCCTCAGTATTGGTCAATTCATCAAACATTTATCTGTTGCCCTCTGAACAGGACGTCAGTGTGCCTGTCACTGCGTTTAGAATAACAGTGCTTTGCTTTTCTGCACTGCTGCAACCTTTGAGAGGACAGCAGCTTGAACTGTGAGCTGAGGACTCTCCAGCTTTTTAAAGCTTTAGTGGATATGTGTGTTTTAACTCAGGAACTTTATTATGTAAGTATTACAGCTGCAGGACTGTTGCCTCTGTGATCTCTAGTAATAAACGAGGCTTGGGAGGTTGTTTTACATTATAGCTTTGTACCGTATGGATTATGCAAACTCCACATTTGAGGAATCACCAACAATGGTTTATTTAGGCAGCAGATCCAAACGCAGCAGACTCAAGATGGGAGACTGTGTAATACACGTTAAAGAGCCAAGGCTGCTGTTCTTCATTTTTCATGTGTTGCCCGAGGATATCCGACATGACACTAGTGCACACCATTGGCAGGAGTGACTGACATTTCAGCCAATAATGGTCGAGAGTTTTCTTCCCTCTGTTGTCAGCAGTGGTTTATCAATCACTATGTCTGCATCAGTATTAGTGTATTGATCTGGCAGGCCCGCTCTCTGGGTCAGTGTCTCCTCTCCAGTGTCCTTGTCTGGTTTCTCCTCTGCTTCCTCTGAGTTTTTGCTCCAGACTAAATATTACTCTCTGTGTTCACTAGACTAGACCGTTGCAGATAATGGAGGTTTCAACACATACATGCGCTACTTATGTAAGCTCCAAAGCACACACATTGATGCACACGGGGCTGTATGATGTATGATGGTGGGCTTACACAGGCTAAGTGGTAGTCAAAGCGTAAAGACAGCTCGTGTGAAGTATTAGCTCTGACAATGAGGCTGATCATAATTATCTTAACAAGGAGAGGATTCATCGCCTCACCTCGTTAAAGCTACCATCTCTCTCTCTGTCTGTCTCTCTCCCTCTCTTCCTCGCAGCAGGCAGTTTAAGAAAATGGCATTTGTTCACATACGTTATTAAAATTGTATTTTTCGAAATCTGTGTATGTAATATATGTGATGTAATATATAGGTGCATTGTTTTTTTGCATGTTTTTATAGGATTTTCTCTATCCCACTTAATAAAAGCATATAAAAAACTCTACTTACTTAAGGATGTACAAGTGATTATCTAAGGAAATCACTTTGGCTAATTGACTTTTATTATTGCAGTGAAAATATACATTATTAAATCTATTTTTATTATCTCCATCACCACAATAAGCTTCTGATGGAGTGGAAATAAATGGATTACTGCTATCATTATAAAAACTGTATTTTCATGTATATTTACTGTAAGATTTGTGCATGCGTTTTGCCTGTGTTTACCGTTTACCTAATCTAAACAGCACTGGGACTCAAGTCAGTTGTGCTCGTTAGTTTTGTTAAAAGCAAAAGCTTTTTTTTTTTTTCTTTCTTTTTTTACTGCAGTGCTTAAACTTTGTTAGTTTTCCAGGCCGCACATTAAAACAAGAACGCTTATAAAAAGTAATGAAAGCAGCTATGGAAGTTTGCAGATGGAGCACAGAAAGCTGGAGAGTATTAGAAGTTCAATCCCTGCACTGTAGTTAATGCTGGATGGGACTCAGTGGCTCTCCCCTGGCTGTGAATTTAACTGATTAAATCAGCCAGTGCACGCAGTAGTGGTGACATGAAAACAACAATTAATAAGGCTCCCTCCTGTGCCATGCGGCTCCCTTTAACCGAGCAGCTAATAACATAACCCACAGGACTGCAACCCGTCATACACACACACACACCATGAAAGTGCACACACACGCACGCACACACACACATATACAGGTGGCAATAGTTTGTTAACAGCCTCTGTTCACAGTAAATGAAATAATGTTTATCCAATGTGGTACACAGTTGTGCCGTACTACACATTAACAAAGATTATCCTTGCAGAGTAATTGCATGTTGTACTGAATTCCCTGTCACAATAACTGTGCAGGAAAAAAATATAAATTGCATTTTCTGTTTGTTGCTTTAGGGTCAATAGCCTAGTCACATTTATGCTTCAGTACTACTTAAGGATTTTCATTTGTTATAATTTGGGCAAAGCCTAGCCAAACGTGTTTTAACTATAATTTACAACAATAAATTGAGCAGAGTAACACAAAAAGTAAAGATTTAATTGGTTTGAAATGTATAATTTTTTTTACCAGTGTTCTCCACAGAGTTAAATAAACTGTAGTGTAATACACCGAGTTGTTTTTATAAATGAGAAGCACCATGAGGGGAAAAAAAAACCCACAAGCAAACAAAGAATTTCATAAAACTGGCACATCTCTCTATTCATCCATCTTGCCAGTGCATTAATCAGACCTGATAAGAGGCTGTCAGCTAGTGGCTTTGCCAGCACACTGGCTAGGTGCTGTCAGCTGTTGTTGTGGGTATCAAGTGTATGTGTGTAAGTGTTTGCAAAATGTTGATGTCTATTAAAATGAGGCAGCTTCAGTCTGCCTCACTCGCAAGTCAACAGTGAATTTGCTGATTTGTCCTTTTCCGCTGGAGAAGATAGTTGCAACATTTTGCTTTTTGTAGATCAAAGTTGTTACTGGCAGTATGTCCGTTGTGTGCATGTGTTTCCAGGAAGAAGTGCTTGAAAAACAGAAGAGGATAACTAAAAGTGTCTAAACTACACATATGTCTGCTCAGTGACCAGTTAGCATCCTCGTGTTTTCGTACTGTATGTTATATTTCAGGCAGTCATCATCTGTTGGTCTTGCTTTGCTTGTATGTTTTCCACCAGTGCTGCTGTATGTTATACATTTCTTCCACATTGCAAACCTTATACACCCAGGTTGGTGTGTACACGGCGCTGACACTAGGCAGATCCAGAGAGGAGCAGTAGTTCAAGCTGCCGCTATTTAAACATCTTTGCACCTTGAGTTTGTCATGTAGCTCGGTGACATTATTCACTTTAATTTATATTTTATGTGACTTAATGTAAAGACTATCTGTCTGCTATGATTTTTACTATTAATCATACAATATTTAAAATGAAGGATTTTTTAAAAATTATTTAAATACCCTCAATAATTAAATATAAAACATCTATTATGTGAACTGTGAGTAAGAGGTCTTGAGAAGTACACTGTCTGTGTTCTGTCAGATTTAAATGTCAATGAAGTCACCGGGACACTTTAACGCAGCACACTGACAGTGTGAAGGATTAGACAACACACACATTGCCTTTCTGCGGCTTCTATGACTTGAACTTTGCAGGGCCATAACATTACTTCTAACACCACCCTCCGTCATTTTTATGCCCGTGTGAATGTGTATATGTGCGAGCGAGACAGAGACGGAAGGAGCTGTGATGACCCTTCACCTCTCTCTGCCATGTGTCATAAAAACAGGAGCGGAAAGCGGCATAATGCTTTTAAAAGAAGAAGAAGAAAAAAAACGTCCTTTGATGTTAAAATCCCAACACTAACCCCTATCATGGCACAGTTGCAAAAAAGTTTCCCCTCCATTCCATCTGTGATTGCGAGTGTATTCCGGTTCCTCTGTGAAAATGATGGATGACAAGTTAAATTTGTGTCTGGGGAGTGAAGGTGAACTGTGACAGAGTGATTTGTCTTGGGAATGGAGGGTTAGGGTCAGGCGAAACTGGGCGCCTCAAGGCACAAGACATTGACAAATTCATCCTGCCCGCCGCATTTCTGAAGCCTTTTGTTTTGAATCCTGGCTACTCACAAGTGACCCCCATCCCTCATCCTGCCAGCCGCTGAAGGATGCCTCACCATGCCAGGGGAGCTCAGCACCACTAATTCTTGTCATTCACTTCCCTGACAGGCCCAGACCCATACTCTCCCGGTGTATGAAAGAGAGAGGCTGAAATATTTATTTCTGCACAATAATGGCTGACCAGATTCAGAGCCATAACAGTTTTCCTGTTTCCTTATCATCGCAGGTCACTGGCGGGCCTCAAAATGTTCACTCAGCTGGAAGAGCTGGTCGTCGACAACAATCTGCTTGGAAATGACCTCCAGTTGCCCAGGTTACCCAACCTCCACACCCTGACACTCAATAAGAACCAAATATCCTTTCAAGGAAATGACTCAGTCCCGCTCTCTCTTTCATTTTGATTTGTAGTCTGCTATGCAAACATAAATCACAGGTATCAGCCACCGAATCAACAGTTTACTTTGCTTTCATTCTTATTGTCTCAGAGCACCAGTTTGTAATGGCATGGCTTTGCAGGGAGCACTGTGTGTTGCAAAAGAGAGTAGGAGAACTTGGCTGTCACCGAGCTCCACACAGGACTAGTTTTTGAACCACAGGGACCTCTAGTGGATCAGATTTTACAGTCAACACAACAGATGATCTTTATTATTTCAAAGAAAATAAAAAGTATTCTATTAAAACCACATCCCAGGAGTGACACCTCATGTTTGGGGAATGTACTTGGTGTCTAATCTTATTAATTCTTGAAAAAAAAAAAAATTAAATTAGGATTTTTTTTGCATTTGTATCAGATGCTTTAGGCTTTATCACATGGTTTTCCTCACTGAAATGAAACAGATCAGGTTTTTAATTTTCTCTAAATAAGCGTGCTCACATTTTAGCTCATTGATTAAAACAGGCCTGTGTGTTCTGCCTGCCACCCAGACACGTTAAACCAGAGCCCTGCACAGCCATGCTAAATTTAAAACATAGACACATTGCAGGGCTGTTTATGATCAGTCGGAGAAGTGTGAACTTCCCCTCTAAGCTTCAGAACAGGTTTAGCAATGTGTCCTGTTTTCCTCTGGTTATGCAGATCCTACTGGGTAACGATGCTCACTCTCTCTCACACATTCACACACACACACACACACACACTTCCAGAGTCAACATTAAAACTGGGACTCCTTGAAGTGTGCATCTGGGACTGTGTGCTGAGTTTGGTTGTGAAGTGGTCGGCACATGCTAATAGGCCAATTATGTACATCCTGTCGTGGCACAGTGCCATTTTAAAGCTCGAGCACTGCATTAGTGCAGTTGTATTTTGACACTTTGGGGCTCAATTTTCCAAGTGAATGTATTAGTGATGAATGTGCCTGCTTAGGGGCTGTTTGTTTTTTCCACGTTTCGCAAAAGTTTTCCACTGCACAGAGCTGAGAAGCACGGACTGTTTGAACCACAGGGCATCCATCATTTTGTCACTGTTCTGCACCCGGCCACCTAGGAAATGAAAGAGATCGAGAGAAAGAGAGAGAGCAGGAGCCAAATTGTGTCACTACTATATGCCAAAGCCTGCACCTTAAATTGCCCCTCTGTCTGCCCAGTCTCACAAAGCCACTGACTAGCCTCTTTGAGCACCTCGGTAAATTTGACAGTGACGTGTTTTAGTGCAGACAGGCCAGGGAGGGGCTGTGTGGGTAGTAAATGCTAATGTAATTAACAGCGCTAGGTCCTTGACATCCGCCCTTTGACACCTGACTGATATCGAGGCCCTGCTGGAACACTTGGCTGATGTGACCCCGTCACTCGAGTACCTAAGCCTGCTGGGAAACGAGGCCTGCCCCAACCAGCTGGTCAGCCCGGATAAGGATGAAGACGACTACCAGAGATACAGGTCTGTTACATCTGATATTACAATTGGGTGGATGGATACACAGACGGATGGATTAACAGATAAAAAAACAAACAAAAAACAAAAAATCCAGTGTGTTTATATTTTTAGTCTGACAGTTTTGATACTGAACTGTTCAGAGTGATAGCTTTTTGTAAGTAATGGATTTGGAGATGTTCTTTTTTTTTTTTTTTTTTTAACAACCAGCCCCTGCATTTCATAAGCAGACTGTGGATTCAACCACATCACTTTAAAAGCTTTGTCAACTGGCCCCTCTACACTCCAGTTTGCAAAATGGATTTCATGTGTGACTAGTCACCACCACAAATGAGTGTTTACTACCCTGCCTTACCAGAGCAGATGATGCATTAAACATCAAGCTAGGCCTCAAGCCATGCAATATGACCACCATTTGTCAGGGTCCTTTACATGAAATGCGATAAAAGGCGAAAAGCATACTCTCTTTTGTCTGTTTTAGCCCTAAGTGCTTGTTTCTGACTCTGTGTTGCCTATTAATCATTTACCACCCATGCCTTTCTTGAATAATCTTTCTTCTTTCTTTTTGTCTCTCCTTCTCACCCCCCTCACCCCCCTCCCTCCTTTGCTCTCACTTTCCCTCCCCTTCTCCCCTTCTCCCCCTTCTCCCTCTTCTCGCATGCTTATCTTACTGGTGAGGAAAGCTGTTCTGTTTTGACTGACAACGTCTACGGTCCTGTAATGTAATATTCATAATGTGTCACATAGTAAAACATCAATTTGAGCGTGATGCAGATTTCATGTCTGACAAGGTTAGGCTGTATGCAGGTCGTGACAGCACTGGCCTTGGGCAATAAATACCCAGCCCAATGCCTCAGGAGCTCTCGGTCTCTCAAGTGAAATACCCTGGTGCGCTGCATCGGTGCCCCAATTAGTGCAGTGACATAGAAATACAGTATTCATTCACACAGTGTTGTGCAGTCTGCAGGGAGGTTAAATGTTGTCTTGTTCTTAGACAACTGTGCATACGCTCGGTGGCCGTTCGCAGTACTACAAAAACATACAAGTTCAATGGTTGCTGATTATGCAGCTCTGTTTGAGAAGCCCAAAACACTGTGTGACAATAGATGTAACTCCACCTGTTTTTTTATCACTGCCTCTGTGATATATATATAAAGATGAGTGAATTTTCACAGGACATTTTCACCTCTTACCGTGGGGAAAGTTATCAGTTTGTCCAATCTCCTGTTCTGGCAGATCAAAGAGGAGCCTGAGGAGCCTGAGGTGCCTCAACCACCAGCTGCACTTTGTGTTCACTCAAGCTTTTTTTTTTTTTTTTTTTTTTAATGCCATGTTCTTTTTCCCCATTTCACCAGCATCAGTATAATGATTGTTTAGTAACGTTACAGTTTTATTTGTCTTCCTGTGGTGTCTTGGGAAAGCTCCTGGAAAAGATTACATCATTTGTTGGTGATTGCAAGAAAAATGGGAATGATGTTTAATTGATATACTGAAACTGAAGATTATTTTATTAAACGTTGGTAGTTAACAATTAGTAAACCCTTCTTTTTAGCAGTGTATCACCACTGGAATATATAGGTAATAATCAGCACAGTGAATGTAAGGATTGGTTTACTCCATTTCAGTCATTTTTGTCTGTTACTAGTATTTAAAGAAACCTAATAATGATTATGTAATTTAATAAATTAAAGTTTGCGTTGTGAAAACTCAAATAAATTCTAAATGAGAAATGATGGGAGCTGTGAGGTAAAATATTTATTATCAGTAATTTATTTGAATTAAGAGCTTTATCTAAAAGTTACATACAACATGACAATAGTCATATTTTGTATTTCTAAATTAAGTAAACCCAGACTTTTCCTTTTCCCCGAGTCAACCC